>VWPW01029379.1:0-161637 GCA_013389825.1 Crypturellus undulatus
ACAGCCCCTCTGCAAGGCTCAGGGACCTATGAAATGTCACATTTGAAAGAGGACAAAGATTGTCACACAGATTTTCCATGCTCCCAGGACATTCAGATGTGGTTAGGCCTCCAAATTCCGAGAATCACATGCCAGCCCATCAATTTCAACATCTCAAACTAATGTCATATACACAGCATAAATGTTATTTGTTATTTAACAAATTTGGACTTTCAAATTGCAAATGGTTTTTAGTAATAAATATTAAAAGGATTCTTCCTGTGCCAGTACACTTTTCAGAGTAGACACTTCTGTAGAAACAAAACCATGTATGAAGGTTTGTCAATTGCCTGACAATTTATGTAGCTGCGAATTCTTTTTTTTTCCTATTTGTATCTCTACAGCATTAAAATGTTTGGAAAATCAACAGTAAAGTTAATTAAGTATGCTTGTGCTTTACAATCTTTTTATTATCATTCCTGTTATATTACTATATTTCTGAAGTCTTATATTAAGATTGTTATAAAAGTCTTTTTAAAGTCTTTGTCTGGCAAGACAGACTCCTAAGGAGGCAAGCTTGCTATATCTAAGCTCAGTTTTCTGTTTTTGGACTTCATTTTCTGAACAAGAAGATTGATCAGTGATTTAATTAATTGCTATTAAAATATGTACTAAGCTTATCCAATAAACAGTAAAACAGTGGAATTATTTAAGCAACTTCTAAGCATATAGCACAATATATGTTTTTGAAGTTTATGGAGAAAAACAGAGTAACAGTTCTCCCTCGTAGACCTAAAAGCCTTCTCACTACTAAAATCCATTAGAGTGTAGCCATACAGTTATGGCAATCAGCAGAGCAGTGATAAAGCCACCTCTTTACACAAGACAGGATCAATAAGTCTTCCAGTCTTGTGCAGCTATTACAGATGGGCCGAGGAATGATAGCTTTCTTAACTCCTACTAATATTTCTGCTCCATCACTAGCACAGCATAGTGATCACTGGTAAAAAATGTTAATGTTCCCAGTAATACTGAGAACATAAAAACAAAACAGTAATGTCTTAAGGCTTGGATCTACTCTTTGTTCCATCTCCAGATAGGGCAAAACAAAAACAAAAACAACAAAATCAGACAGGCATGTTGAGCTCACCTGTGTTTGTAATTTCACTCATGCCATAATCTGATCACCAAGGAAATTTGATGTATTTTACAGTAGCTGTGAAGCATTGGTGGTTTTGTAGGTATGGATTATGTCCAACAACCACATCTGGGAAAGCCCTTGCAAATATAAACAGTCCAGAACAGTAATGGACTTTTATGTAAATAACTCTTGAGAAATACATAAAACAGATGTGCCAACTGTGTGATTGAACATACTCTTCATTAGAAAGTAGACAGACATCACTAGGTACATCATCTTCAGTGACAGCAATAAAAGCCCTCTTCATTCTTCCCAGTGAGTCGTGCTGAAACACTTGTTTTTCATCTTCAAGGCATGATTCCTTGCTCAGAAGAAGCCCATGTTAGTGAAGTCATCCTTGCTCTATCAGGTTGTCCCAATTTCTCATCTGTTGGGAAAATAATGTAAAAAGAAGGCTGAAAGCTTTTAAGAAAATCAAGGAACTATTTGTGGGCTCAGAATAAAATAGGCTAGAATTCATCTCTAAGCATTACTTGCTTATTTTAACATTGCAAATTGTTCCATTCATTTTAATAAAGCCATTCATGTTTCTGAATTATTAAATGAACAATAAGTGCTTTCCTAGACTAGAACATAATTGCTTGGTTTCAGCTGTTAAGCATCCTGAAATGCCAGAGGTGTGCTGTGTTTCATGATCATTCAGCACGAAAGTGTTTGGGTTTTCTCATATTAACTCTTCAAGATTTGAAGGACATCACCGCATCCAGTTTAAGGGACTGTGTGATTAATATCTTACATTACACTGTCAGCAATTTCCAGCTAAGGAATAGCATCTTTATCAAAGTGAATAAAGAGTAAAATATGCAATATGTCCTTCTACTAATTCTTCTCTGTCTCTAGGATAAATCAAAGCACATGAACACACCTGAACAATTAAAGTCAGTGGAAGAAGTATGTCATGGTCTGAATTCATACCAATCATACTCTATTTAGTCTATGATTGTGAGAGCATTTATTTATTTATTTATATTTTGAGGTTCTAGGTTTTTCCAGCTCTCACAATGGGACTTCCAATGCAGCCAAGACAATTAGGCACTCGAGTGACAATGAATGTCTATGAGATTGAAAACTCTCAAAAATTATACTGCAACTTACTTTTCCATCTTCCCATTTGTTTTAGTACTCTGTGGCATTCACTTCTATGAACCAGAGAGATTCCAAAAAGATCCACTCCCACTCAGAGATCACCAGGCAATGGAACTAGTAACAAAAAGTTGGTGGCTTTGATGCCTATTAGAAATTTTCTCATCTGTGTATCATTTTAAAGCACAATACCTGCAGATTTATCATGACAAGAGTGGTTTTAGAAGTGTTTTCACTATACTAAATGAATAACTAGGAAGTCATAGCAACATATGGAAAAAAATGTTGACCTTTGAGGATAGAACTGATTTTAGCTTAATGACTGCAAGACTGTTCCATGTATCATAAAATAAAAGATCTATTCAGAGTAGCACAGGAGGCTTATGCAGCTTTACTGTGTTTGTAAAGTTCTCATTTCCAGACCAGTAATTTGCAACAAAATAAGTTTGGGATAGAAAGAATAATAGCACAGTCCAAAATGATCTACTCAATAACTGATATTTCTGTAAAGACATTTCAACAAAAACCACTCAAGCTACTTCAGTTTCTCCAACCTTAGCTAGCCAGTTTCTGAAAAAGCAGTCTCCATTATTTTTTGTATTATACCCAGAATTGTCGGTAAATAAAGAATTAGACAATATTTTCTGAATCTCCTCTCATGAGGCAAGTGAGATCAGACATAAAAACTGTAAGAGCAATGCAAGCATTAAGCTGCTGCTGTTGATGTTGTTATACAGTCTTAAATGCACCATCTAAAAATTAAATGTAGAACTGGTATGAGATCGTCCTGTGATCACTTGCACATCTGCATTAGGACTGTATTTTTCACGACCATCAGAAGGATGAGATACAGAGCCAAGTTGTATTCTCAGTCGTTGGTGTAAATCCAAAGTATCCTCATCAAAATCAATGAACCTATTCCAGATTTACACTCCTGGGTCTAAAGCGGAGTTCAAGCTGTCTTGCTTTAATATTGTTCAGTTAATAACAATGTCTGGCTCTCCAGAACTCAGAAACTGTGAGTCTATGTACTGCCAGCTTAACAATAAAAACTAAGACTTTTTTTGCATTCTTTTCTTAAACACAGACACAGTGAAATGACATTGACTGCAGCCCCATTACTCTTATTGCCAGAAAATAAGAGTATGTTAACAACTGTTTTTCTGTCCAAATATATCTACTGCTATTATTTTTTCAGCTCCCCAAGCAATTCACTAAGAGCTTTTTGTATTCCAGAGTCACCTCTTGTGGAGAAGTTGAGGACTGTTTCCTCTATTGCTTCTCTACAAAATAGTAAGTATTGTGGGTCTAAAATAGTCTAGCACAGTGATTTTGAGGCCTGAATTTACATGCAGCACATCCACAGGCAGACCAAAAAGGCTATGCCTTTCTTTAAGAGACATTCTCTTTCATTCCCATGACCATAATTTCCAGGGAAATTTCTCAGTTTAGAAAATAGCCTTAATCATCAAGTCTTTCCTACTAAAGAGAAGAATTCAGGAATATAGGGAAACTAGAAATTTCCTCTGTGCTTTTTTTCTTGTACAGAAATAGCTAAATAGAAATGAGAGGTTGGAAAAGCTTGCAAAGCTTTACAAAATCATCTCAGGCATATAGCCGCAAAAATCTATGAATGTGGGACATGACGATACAGCCTAGCCTGGAATAAAGCTATCTCATCGTTAATGCTGGTAAAGAACTGTTGGAAAGCAATAGTGAACTATAAACCTGGGGCACTGAGCAAAGCAAAGGTGCGCTGAGCTGCAGGCTGGTGAAGCGTATGGGAACAGCACGGAGGAAGGCAGGCCACAGAGAGCTCATGATCATAAGAGAAATGGCAACCAAAATACTCTTCAGCAGGAGGCAATGGAAATAAAGAAAATAAAGAGAGTCAGAGTGTAGTAATAAACACAGATGCTTTTATTTCATATAAAAAAAAGCAAGTATTGGACATATTCAGTAGCATTGCCCTCTGTTGCAAAGAGTGGTGGAGGATATTCCTCTTTCAAATAGTACCTGTCATTTGAGACCTAGACCTATAATGTGAGATCTGAGTTAATTTTAAAAAACACTTCATCGTATTGTCTGAAAAGCTGCAAAGCATCCTGCCTTCCAGGTGAGGACTGGAGGAAATGGTGCCCTCTCTGACGAGATCCTGAGGAATATTAATGGTAAATGGCTAACCACTGCATAACTGACAACCTTGAATATCCATGGGATCCTTTTATTGTGTAGGAGTGCTGTTTGGGACTGATCTTCTGAGGAACTATGGAACTATTCTTCATGCAGGAAGGAAATGTGTGTGCTTTAGCTGGAAAATTGCGCTGCTGTAGTTTTCTAGAATACGGTAAATGTTTCTAAGCATTATAATTGCAATGGAGAATGGTACCTGTGGGGCAGGATCTGGTATTTTGAGGCAGATAGTGAGGAGAGCAAATCATAATGGACTAAAAGGCATTGTGGAGCTGAGTGGGGAGACGGGAAGCTGGAGACTGGAAAGGCATGGTTTGCTGGCACGCAAGTCATTCTCTGGACTATTCAAATAAGAGAGCAAAACTGATCCAAGTAGCTAACTTAGCAATAATATTCATAATCCAAAATAGCTCAGTAAATAAAATTTTATTATTATCATTATCATTGTTATTATTATTATAGAGAAAGGACAATTATATTCTCCTATAGAGGTTGTAAGGCAGCCCTACACTTCAGCCAGGCTGCAGGCCAGATCTGGGCCTCAGAGCGGTGCCTTTTGCCCACCAGGGATGAGGCAACATGTACATTTTACTATGCACTTTGCAGCTGGTGCCAGTCAGACTGTTTATATCTCCTGACTGCTGGCTGGCCTAAAGAAAGTTCTGTCACATACTGGCCCTGCCAAGGGACTTCTGTCTCCTGGTTGCCTGCTTCCTTACTGTCTGTTCTCCCTTCTTAATCCTCTGAGACAGCACATCACATGGTGTCTCATCAAGTCGTCCTGACTAGTCAAAAACAGGGGAGAGAGAAGATACTTGAGTCAATGAATGAACTTGGAAGGGCAACTTGTGATGTTTTGATGTGTGTTAGGAAGTAGAAGTTACCAATGGCCTCTGATCTCATTTGAGTTGTAGCCTTCTGCAGTTAATTTAAAAGGAAAAAGTGAAAAGCATTTGCTATATCATATGGGTTCTTTCACTCTGATAACATATCCAGTTTGGTCTGGGGAAGAGACCTGTGTTACAGGGATGTCAGATAACAGCATCCATACAAACAGGATCATGTCAGAACTGTACACAGTCATGTCATATAAAAAAAAAAAAAGAGTAAGGAAAATAATATTTTTTATTATCTCTTCTTCAGTCATATGAAAAACATCAATTTTGAATAATCATCTAAGACAGAGTCATACAGTCAGTATAAATGCTGCCTGTTTCCAGGTGAGACAGGTGCTATCAGGATAACACAAGGAACTTCAAACATGAATCATTATTCAATTTTCCTGTTTAGAAGAAGAAACTGAGACATTCCCAGTTGTGAGCTAGGGTAAGCTGAGCTAATTCCTGTGAGAGACAGAGAAGGAGGCAAAATTCTCTACCAGATGGCTCTTGAAGACGTCAGTGCATGTTTCAGGCCCCAACCTGCTTTATTCCTTCACAGTAAATCCATGAAACTACAGCAAGGTCTGCTCTGTGGGTATTGCCAGGACTGGGCTAAGGCATTGCTTCAGCAGGGCCAGGCATCTCTCCTCACATCTAACCACTTGGGATCTGGAGCAGAGGAGAGATTGGATGGGGAAGCCCTTAAGTGTTGGACAGCAGTTGAATTTTACGATGATCCTTCCAGCTATCAAATAGCCCTCCAAAACTCTGGGAACCCCTATTTTAACAAAATTTACTCCTTCCAAAGAAGGAGCAACTTCAGGAAGCAACTTTCTGGGGGGGGTTTCCTGACGGTGAAGAGCCAAGAGGAGCAAGCAGTAGGCGAGGAGCTGCCGCTGTGCCTCCGCCTGAAGCAAGCACATGTTTCCAAACTCGTGCTGGTGTCCCCATGCCAGGAACTCTGCTGGCTGGGGCTGATGCACCTAGAAGGAGAGGTCACACAGTACAGACGTCCAGCAGTTAGCCAAATGCATTTTACAGTGCTTAAACCTAGCCATTTTTTAATATCTGCTGCCAGGAGCCACCTTGTCTGTGCTGACATCATCTGGTCAGGTTTTTTACACTTTCTAACAGAAACTATGACACACTCCAACAAGAATAGACACTTAATGCCAAGAAGCAGACAGTATAACTCAGGCCCCTAGATGGGTTTAATAATTTATTTCTTGTTCAACATCATTTTTACAGCTTTTGGAAAAATGTTTTTGAGACCAAAAGTCCCATATGCAGATTTTCTTTTCATGGAGCACTAAAATTTTGAAAATGTATTAAATAAATTCAGGTTAAAAAAAAAGAAAATATTTCATAGTATATTTCCCTTGCCATACAATCAATGTGTTTTTCTGACCATGACAGACTTCCATATAGTAAGTTTCCTATTTAAACAGTAGTATAAGTCACATTTTTATGACATCCTTCTTTTACAGTAACAACCACATCAAAAGGGTTGTTAGCAACAGAAATCAATGCCATTCATATGTTGGTAAAGTAGAATAAAGAATAGCATCATTTCAGCAATTTACTATGTCACTGCTGAGTATTAAATCAAGGAAAACAGCTCAATAGCAGAAGCCAACTGGGAATGCAGCTTATTTCATCAAAAAAATATATATAATTTTAGCAATAACTCAGAGCTGTATGGAACCTGGCAAAAAGAGCATAACAGAATTAAGACCCCTCTGATGATTTTCATTTTCCAAACAGGACAGCAAAGATCGTTGCCGCTTGGTACCTTTCCACCTACTTCCTCAGAATAAGCATAGAGATACATGTCAGTTAAACACTACAAAATACTGGTTACATCCTACACCTACACAGTGGAATTCTTACATTTAATTTAACAGTATAAGGATTGGTCATCAGAGTACAAAGATGTCGGTGCTCAACAAAAAAAAAATCTTTTTAAAGTAGAAAATCTCCCAAAAGTTAGAAGAGTTAGAAGATTAGAGTTGGATTTTTTTTTGTTTCTCTGTTTGTTTTTTCTCTGATTGTGTCTAGAACCTTTTCTAAAGCTGGAAATGCCTAGGAAAAGACTCGTGTGAACCATGCTGAATTTTGGATCCATGTCTTTGAGTTTACTGGGGGAGCAGGGGAGCAACTTTTTCTTTTTTCAGTAAATGGGAGAGGAGGAGGGAGGGAAATCTAGGAAATAGAAGTAAATTTAGGAAATAAGAGTAGGAAAAAAGACTATAAGTGAACTCGAGGTCAATGATGAGAAGAGCTAGCAGTAGCTGCAGAGAAGTGGCAGGCTGCACTGGCATACTGCAGCAATGTCAGTGGTGTCTTCTGCCAACGGTTGCCATGCACCTTATCCCTGGAGTTGTTTCCCTCATCATTTTCTGAATTAGCAATGTAGCCCCTTTGCTGACTGTTAGCTTGCAAGAATGTAAAGGAGGGAAAGTGTCAGCAGTGCTCACCAGTAAGAGGATAAAGGTCCTTTAAAAATGCAGATTTGCTGACAGAGCAACAAGTAACTGATGTCAAAAGACCGACTTCAATAGAGATGAATGTATTTCTTGGTGCAATAAAAGTATTTGTTATAAAAGAAATATAGAAAAAAAATTTGCTATAACTGCTATACTGCTGAAATTTATAGCTCATTTTCCTATACTTTCCTAAGACTTCATTTTCCTGTGCTACCTCTGCAGATCTTTCTCAAAGGTAGTTCTAAATAATTAGAAGTGTAAATGAATTAAACAAAAAAATAATAGTTTGCTCTTTCTCCAAACTAAAAGACATTTTTAGTGACTGTATAACTAATAATGGGAGGCAAAGATGGATTGCTCCTGCCACCTTTAAAACCACTGACGTCAATAAAGTTGAATTTTCTTTCATCATGTCTGAAATTGAGCTTGGTAGTCTAATAATTCAAAACAGAGTGTATCCTCAAAATCCAGATCTCATTTCTGTGGTTAAATCATTTATTGCAACAGTTTTACACATACTGCTTCTCCTAAGCTGGACAATGACTAGAAAATTGTGTTAAACATTTTCAGTCAACTCATTTTTTATAAAGGACTCATAATTTTTATGACATTATAAAATGGGTACTAGCAGTACTTTTTCACTATTGATATGTGGTGGGCTGTGTGAGTCAAATAGCATTTTTTTCCTGTGTTGTGATTCTATTTTTCATAAAAAGAAGTAACTTTTTCCTGCCCGTGAAGAGTCCATGACTGGATCAATATTTTCGTTAATTTGTATACACTTTGTAAATCTAGGTGTAGTGATAAAAATAACTTTTTAAAAGGTCCACAGACAGGCTCAAGTGGAGCTGTGACCTGTTTGACAGCAGCGATTTTGTTCGCCATTTCCTGGCAGTAGCTCAGTTCTCCAGATGGGGACACGAGAACAGGGAACACAAATTTACTACTGTCAGTAGTAACACAGCAAGCATTTACACTACCTAGGGAACAATTAACTTCTTTTAATTGTTGGCAGCTGATCGTTTCTTCCAGAGTTGGAATGAAAACTCTTGCATCACTTACTTACTACAAAAAAATTATTTCACTGCAGGATCAGAGCCATTGCCCAATCTTAGGGTATGCAGAGACAACGTCACCAAAAGGTTCAAAAAGCTAGATATGGTCTGAGTCTGAAGAGCAAGCACAAGGGATAGTAAAGTATACAAAGTATATAAAGGGATAGTAAAAGACAGCCTGTTAGCTCCCTCATCTCTGTGTCTCTCTCTGTTGTAGGTACCAACACTGATCATGCAACTGTGCAAGAAAATCTCACATCCTGGCAAATCTCAAGAGCTGACACAATGTTTAGTAACACCAAGCATATAAAAATAATGAAACATAAGAAAATGAAAAGTGTTCTGGTCTTTGTACAAAAGTAGTAGACACGTATACTGTAAGTTATAATGTTATAATCTATACTGTACTGAATTCTTTTGTGTAATAGGATATTATACTAGCTATTATCATACTATATCACTACATTATACTATACTAGTGCATGTGTCTAGTACATGTATATAAAAACAGAAATAAAAAGAAAAAAAGATATAAAGGGGGAGTAAAACAAGGTCTGTTACAGTGGTGATAATCTGCAGAATTCATTGCCTAAAGTTGTTAGAGATCCTGAATCTGTTTCTCGTTTGAACTTTTATTTGAAGTTTAATGTTTTGGATATGTCCTCTTCTAAATATCTGTGTGTTTGCACTGGCTTCCAAGGTTACCTGTATTTTATTTTAAAAATAGATCAACATTAAATACTTGTAGCCTGATCTAAAAATTACTGAAGTTAATGGAAAGTCTCCCAGTGACTTCATTGGTCTTTGGATCAAATCTTTAGGGAACTTTCTCCTTACAAATTGAGATGACCATGGTCTTACATAGTATAAATCATTATTGATGAACTGAGAGAGAATTATACCAGCGGAATATTTTATTATACCTCAGATGAGCCCTTTTTTTTTCAAAAACTTAAATCAATGAAATTGCTTTGTGTGCATTTTATCCACACCAGGATGTCCATTAGGCTGCTTTGAGTAACAAATGCAAGATTAATTAAAATCTGTCAAAGTCTATGTCCCAAACTGTAAAACATCCTTGTGGATACCCTGCTGAGCTGCTGTTCATCATTATTTCAACATGTCTTATTACTGGGGAGTTAAGTTATTACTCTGCAGTTAAGCAGAACTATTTTTTTGCTTGTGGAACAGCTAAAAAATAAAATCAGTGCTTTGTTCCCATCATCAGTGTAGATGCGAATTCTGTTGCTCTGCATCTTGGGTTTGTTCTCTAGGTACATTGCCTTGGAAGTAATGGAACTAGTCTGTGAGTGAGTGAAAAGAACACACAAGTAAGGTTGCAAAGGCCTTACCTTTTATATCTAGTTTTGACATCTCAAAAATGTACATAAGGGTTTTCTCTCCTTTAAAATGTGATGCTATAAATGGATTTTTTTTAAGATGGACACTTATAACTGTTATGAAACTCAGCTTTACTCAGTTCATAATATTGGAAAAAAATGACAGAAAGCTGACACATGCCTTATTTAATTTCATAAATAAAAGAATTTCAGATGAAATATACTGATTCAGGTCTTTCTGAGACATATGTCTCATGATTCCTAAAAGAACCACCTAAAATTAGAATAAACTGAGCAACTATACTGATTTTTTATGTTGAGAACCCTGTCCATCCCTGTGCTTATAAAACACAGCAATAATTTCAAATAGCAGTTGAAATCATAGCTGAGATAAAAGATACATCACATCCATCCAGTGAAATTATACAGACTATACCACACATATACACTGCTTCTTTACTTGCCAAAAGTGCTTTGAGCATATTCGCCTAAATATGAAACAGTAAAAAATGGATCACACAGCCAGAGAAATAATGCTATGTGTTTTACGTGAGATTTTTTAAAACAGTTGTACTTTTGCTCAGCAGCAAAAAAAATCTTTGAATGCTATTCAACATTTGAGTTATGTTGAAATGTGGCTAACAATGGGGAACTGCCATAATGGCAAAAATATTCTATTTCTGCTTTAGGCTAATTAATGTGGAAAAATGTCTCATTTTTACAGCCCACATTTTAAACCTTTGACAGTTATTCAGTGAAGTCATTTTCCTGAGAAATGAAAACCATGGCCTTTACAAGGAGATAACCTTTTAAAAGGGCAAAGCTGCAGTTCCTTGCCCAACACTTGCAGCATCGTAGCAGCAGTTGATGGAGCTTGTCATTACAATTGTGAGATCTTCCAAAATCAGTCATGCTTATAAACCGGAACATCTACAAGTTGAAAACATTAAAACTTCTAGAGGTAAACTCTGCCTTGCCTTGAAGACTTGATCTAAAAGGCTAAAAGAAACACTTCCCCTTGATTGGTATTAGTAAGTGTCTGAAGCTTCAGGGGCATATTTTGCAATTTCACTTACATATTTCCACTGCAATATTAGACCAGAAAACTATGGTCTTAATTGCAAAGGACTTTAGTTTCCCAATTTAGATGGTGTCTCCATGGTCTGTGCTAGCACAGCAGCAACAGCAGTAGCTTGCTCCATCTGTCCCTTTTCACACTGTGAACATCTCAGGGAAGATGGTACAGGGAGGATTTTACCATTGCCACAAAATGGGATTCTACCAGTATTGTTAAGAAACCTCAAGTCAACCTTCAAAAGCAGGTGAGCGACAGGACCAAACAGGATCTCTGAGCTAGGTGGGGTCTGAAGCCAACCATCTGAGTGAATGCTGAAGTAGTGATGAGGAAGGAGGGGGAACCTCAGGGATACACATGATGAGCCTGGGTGTACGCAGCATTTGGGGTGAGGCAGCACAACTCCTCAGGATGCTGTGCAGCACTGGGTTCTGCTAGCAGCAGGCTACCACTACCCTGTGCTTAGACTACAGTAATTCAAGAGAAAAATCTCAGACTGGTATTTTTTCCCTTCGCCTCTCTCCTCACAATAATTCTAGAGAGATAACTGAAACAAAGATTGATGAACAAACAGTGCAGGTATCAACACAAAAGCTAGTAGACCTCTGAAATTTAGCTTACCTAACTGCATAAGGTAAAATGAAAATAAAGGCACTTTTTGAAATACACTTACTACATAGCTCCTAGGCAGGTACTTCAAGGTGCTGATTACTGAGCTCTGAAGCCTAGTTGAGCAAAAAATGCTATTAATTATCTCACTGACTTCAAGTATTGAGCTCTTAATCACTTTCTAGTGTCCCAGATATGAATTTAACATGAACTTTTTGATATAGTAATCATGTAGTCACCTTCATCTTGTGGTTTTTAAACAAAGTTAGCAGTTTCCTTTTTTTTTTTTTGACTGAAAGATTCATATACTACTTAAAAATCACTTTATATATGATGTCACAGGACATTAAACTATGATGGATAATTCTAATTACCAGAGGAGACAAAGGAAATCTTAACAGAAATACAGAACAGGCTCTATCAAGAGGAACCACTCAATAGAGTAGAAATTTTTAATTAAACTGCTTAAAGCCCTTTTTGGTTTGGTTTTTGAGAAATCTATTTAACGATTGAAAGTTTGACAATTGGAAGGTAACAGGCCTTTGCTGAGGATTTAATATTTCTGCCTTTTCCTTATTCCTTCCTGAGTAGCCTCACACGTACTGTGTCCTCTTTCTAGGATTTTGTAAAATATGCTAATATAGTTATTTGCTTTTACTTCTTTTTAAACATATGTACCTTTCATAGCTAGTATGCAAGTATGATAGTATGAATCATTTCTCAATTGCCCCAACCCCCATCACAATCTTTCTGCTTCCCTCTCCTTCTTGCGTACAACTCCGCTAGGGAAGGTTGTTTTACCCTCTTTGGAGACTGGTTATTGCTTTTGCTTCACTGATAGGCTCCATTTTCCTTCCAAGGTGTGAGGCATTAAGGGTTTTCCTGATAAGGCCAACGGTGCCCAAGAGACCTTCCCAGTTTCAACCACTACTGACAGCCACCAGTGTCTCACATGCTGAGCTGGAGCTGCCTTTTCTACAGGAAAATGGCAAAGTTGGTGCAAAATAGTCACAAACTGGGAGGTTTACAGCCCCCCAGTTCTCCTCACTACCAAGAGCTTTACAAAATATTTAAGTGGGGTCCTGCCTTGGGCAAAAAGCAAAACTTCAGGTCTGCTAGGAATTCAAAGATCCCTAAGGGGAAGACTTTGACTGTGTATTTAAACAAGGAACTATATATTGTTTAAAAGACAGGAGTGGATACAGCCCTTATCTAAAGCAGGACAGGGATCAGGTTTGCTGCACAATCTTTCATCTGCCACCATTTCACATGAGTCAGGACCACATGCCATTTCTGGGGGCTTCCAGATTTCAGACCAGTTTAAGAAAAAGTGAGAGCCAAGAGTAGGAGTATGAGGCACTCAGTTCATGCAGGCTGTGCAGCTACTGTTAGGGTAATCTTACAGTAGAAAAGTTACTGACTATATCATAGTTGTATTTGTGTTAAAAATATTTTGCCTGTTATTATTACATTTTCTGTATACCAGGGAAACATTGGTAGTGTTAATATGGAAAGGTGCTCTATTTCTCCTAGTTCTGACACTATTTCTTCCATCAGAGGGTGATTTCAAATCAGTATCATTTGCTATCTCATTTGGCACTTGTCAGATTTGTTCATCATAAAGAAATAATAGAAAGCCCTTAGGGGAGAAAATATAATGTATTGTGCATGCCAGGCTCCATCTCTTAGTGCAGATATATGCCAGTAACTTGAGGTCAGGAATTAACAAGCACCAGTCATGAGTGTAATTGTGTCAGTCTTGCCTTTCCCAGAAGCTGTTGCCTGAAGCTAGAGATGTCACAATCTCTTTAAGAAGGAGAAAAGCAAATGGAAAAATCATTAGGCTGAAGGTATTTTGCAGCAGGTTTTTCAAGTCTGAACAATATCTCATTTTTTCCCAACAGTCTATCTTTCCAAGTGTTTTTGAAATACTCTTTGCCCTACACTTAGGTTCTTTTATCTCATTTTTGACTCAACAACTTAATGTATTGCAGGAAGCAATTACGGGATAGTGACTAATTGGCATAACATTTCTTATATCAGATATTAATGGAATTTAAGAATCAAAGAAGTGTGGGCTAGATGAGTGGAGTTGATTGTGAGGTTGTGAGGATAGTGAGGTTGATTGAGAATTGGCTGAGAACGGCAAGGCTCAGAGGACTGTGATCAGTGGTGCAAAGTCTAGTCAGAGGCCTGTAAATAGTGGTGTTCACCAGGGATTAGTACTAGGGTCTGGTATTGTTCAAATTATTCATCAATGACCTGGATGAAGGCGTTCACCCTCAGCGAACTTGCTGGTAAGACAAAAATACGAGGAGCAGCTGATGCAGCAGGGGGCTGCGCTGCCGTTTTAAGGGATCTGGAGAGGCTAAAGAGATGGGCATAGTGGAACCTCATGAAGTACAACAAAGGCAAGCACAGGGAGGAATAATCCCATGCACCAACGCAGGTTGAGGGTTGACCTGCTGGAAAGCATCTCTGAAGAAAAGGACCTGGGAGTCCTAGTGGATAACAAGTTAAACGTGAATCAGCAATGTGCCCTTGTGGCCAAGAAGGCCAATGGTGTCCTAAATTTCATTAGAAAGAGGTGATCGTCCCCTCTACTCAGCCCTGCTGTGGCCAGTTCTAAGCACGGAGCTGATCTGAGACATGGAGCTACTGGAGAGAGTCCAGCATAGGGCTACAAAGATGATTAGCTGGGCCTGTTTACCCTAGAGAAGAGCATGCAAATCTCTTAAGGGAGAAGAGAGTGACTTAAGAGAGTGTCAAGAAACTGGGGATAGGCTATTTTTAGTGGTGGCCAATAAGAGGGCAATGGCCCTCTGAAACACAGGAAAGTTCATCTGAATATGGAGAAAATTTTCTAATAATAGTCAGAAATAGTCTTCTGACTATTATTAGGGTGACAGAGCACCAGAACATGTTGCCAACAGAGGCTGTGGAGTCTCCTTCTCTGAAAAAATTCAAAACCCACCTAATCATGATCCTGTGCAATGTGCTCTAGATGACACTGCTTGAGCAGGGCAGTTGAATTAGATATCTCCAGAAGTCTTTCCATTCTCAATGTTTCTATGATTCTGTGATCAAGCACTAAAGTGTGACTGCATGTTCTGGTCTGTAGAATAAAGATTATTCAGGAGCTGAAAAAGCAAAGGTTAAAATGCCTTTCACTCATTTCTCTTAGACCACAAAAATATTCAGCAGGTATTTTTCAATTCCTACAGCAAATTTAGTCTTCAGGAAGGGTGTGTGTGCATGCATGTATGCATATGTATGCACATGTACTGTGGTTCCACCTGAGTCTAACTATTCATATGAAGGGAAAATGCACAATCAGAAGAAGGCAAAGTTATGAATAGCTGTATAAAAATTGCATAGGATAATATGCAAGGCATCTTGAAATTAGTGTGTGTTGGGTAAGTTGTTCTGTATATAACTAAGGAATTACAGTACTGTTTTTCATTAGACTGAAAGGCCACAAGGATGATCAGGGGCCTGGAACATCTGCCCTATGAGGAGAGGCTGAGGGAGCTGGGCCTGTTCAGCCTCCGGAAGAGAAGGCTGAGAGGGGATCTAATCAGTGTCTATAAGTACCTCAAGGGAGGCAGTGAGGAGGATGGGGCTGGCCTCTTTTCACTGGTGGCTACTGACAGAACTAGAGGAAATGGCCACAAGCTGAAGCACCAAAAGTTCCACAGGAACTTAAGGAAAAAATTCATAACAGTGAGGGTGACAGAGCACTGGAACAGGCTGCCCAGAGAGGTTGTGGAGTCTCCTTCCCTGGAGATCTTCAAAACCTGCTTGGACACAGTCCTGTGCCACATGGTCTAGGAGACCCTACATGTGCAGGGGAGTTGGACTAGATGACCTCTAGAGGTCCCTTCCAACCTTAAGCATTCTATGAAAGACTCAAGGTCCTCTTCAGTTTTAGGATTCTCTCGAGAGTCACGTGGTTTTGAAAAGAAAAAATATATAGATTTCCAAAGCATACTGAGTTCCAAAGCATACTGTACTTGTCTAAAAATCTGTTTAAAAGATAAACAACACTGTAACTCCTAGGGATTAAGATTAAAATTTTCTAGGCAAATCTTCCATATATTTAAATCTATTTTCAATTTTCCACTTTAGTTTGAAGCAGCTGGTATAACTTGCCATCAGAAACAGAATATTAGGAAGGCACACTATGAGTTGGTTCTAGCTCATAGAATGATGACTCCTTTATTTGAGTGGGTATGCAGTGATCAAGAAACTGTTTCCTGTTCTTATATGACAGTATGGCCATGTAGTCTACCCCTTTTCTTCACTTCCTCTTCTGTAGTATGATGACCTCAAGGTCATCATCACTCTTGCTCTGAAGATAAAATCTGTAAGCAAGATGGGGAGATACCAAGGCAGTGGTGGAAAATAAATGTTCAACCATTTAAATATCCCAAGGAAATTAATGCAGATAAAATGCTGTTAAATAGAATTTATGAACAAAAGGAAAGCATATACTGGCCCACCTTCCTGCATGATTCACCCAAAATTAATTTCACTGATATCATCCCTACCACAAAGCATTCATAAAAAAAATCTGAGTAATTACTAACCATAGAGTTAGGATTTTTTACAAGTTATTGCAAGCTACATTAATGAGTCCTCCGTTCTTGAGTGTCTCTGTGAAAATTCTTATGTTGCTTGCTTTAATTAAGTTTTTCTCATAAAGCACATCTGTTCATTATCTTAAAAAAAAAGAAAAAGAACAGGGTATTCAAGAATGAGATCCACAAAATCCATCATGCTGAGATAGAAGCAGCCTGATCTAGCCAATATAACTGTATGAACATGATGTATCTTCCATCACAACCTCTCAGGACATACAGTTCAATATCCTCTCCTACATAAAACAGACTCATTCAGGCGGGAAGGAGTCTCAGAAGACCGTCAAGGGCAACCGCCTCCTCAAAGCAGGGTTCATCACTAGATTCAGTCCATGATTACTTAGGGATTTGACTCATTAATCTCCAAACATAGAGATCTGGAGGAGCTATACTTGCAAACAGCCTTCTGAATAGCCCAGTTATTCATGAGCATCGAAGTCCTTTCTTTCTAAAACCAAGGATGAATCCATAATATTTTTCAAAGGTGGAAGATGGGGCCCAGGAAGAACATCTATAAATATAAAAAAAAATAATAAATATAAAATGATAAATATAGAAATGTATTTGGAAGATACATATGAAACGACCAGTCATTTACCACTAAAATTAATAAACATTAGCAATCACTAACTTATATTCACTTTAAGAATTCCCTTTTCCTTCTAAGAAAACTATTTAAAGATTTTTTTTTTCTATTTTGGAAATGTTCTTTTAGAAACTCAATTCCCATTGCAATAGCAGAAGCTAACTTGGAAGATCATCCTGCTTAAACCAACCTAAAAAAATAATTCTAAAGTAAGAATGAAGTATTTCCAAAAAGCTATTTCAATAGTTCAATAGAACCAGCTATTAAAAAAAAATAGAAGTAAACTATTGGATTTTAGATGTGAACTAAACATGATTAACAATGCCACAAAAAGTCACCATGTTTGAGGTATATAGGAAACCTCTGAGTTAGCTAGTAGGAAAATATTAGAAAAGATTTTACTCATTATACACAGATGACAGTATCTAGAGCCCACCTGTCAGTTTTGGGAGCCATCTTTTCAGGAAATACAATTCCGCCTTGCTTCAGATTGTTAACTATGGGAACAGGCAAAGTTGTTCTGTACATATTCCTAATTTTCCCTAACTCCATCAGGTCTTTCTTACTCACTAGGATGACACAAACTATTACATATGTATAGCAGAGTTGTGCATTTTTTTCAATTCCTATTCCTTACAGATAGCAATATCCAACACTTTTGAAAATGAAGACATTTTAAGGGTTTTCGCCGAACATTTAATCGTCCGCATTTAGAATAAGTCCACACACTTTCCTTTCCAAAGCAACATGTTTTACTGAGCTCTCATGATTTTATCTGCTGACCTGCATTTGTAAGTTATTTACAACTCCTAAGATATTTTAAGAATAGTTGACACATCCCATGCCTCTTTTTTCATTAAAGAACAGAATAAACATTTATCCTATATAAACATATAGAAAGAGAAGGTGAATTGCTTCTTTCCCTTCTGCTATCACTCAAACAGATACACAAGTAAGGTCTGATCCTTGACTTCTGCTGGAGTCCCTTTGTGATAAGAATGCTTACATGAGTCACTGACAGGCATAGAGCCAGAATTACTTAGTGCCTCCTCCAGGCTGCTCTACGGCATGCCAGGAGTAGTTTTGGCTTTCAGCTTTGGAAGCAGAATGTTAACTTCAAGATGCTTTTCTCACTCCCTTCCCTCATCATGTCTGTTAAAGGATTTGCCCTTAACAGCAGCTTCTTTCTCTTCCAGATGGTAACTGGTTCCTGCACGATAGGAAAGTGGGAACATAATCCTCACATCTTCAGTGATGTTGTAAGGCTAAAAATGTTCACATAAGAGACACAAAAATGCCGTCTCAAAGTAAATAGTGTGCTTGCAAAAGAATAATATACTCTTAAGATGCTACATATTTCCTATGGGTACAAAATAGAATCATAATACAACTATAACACTACACAGTGGCTTGAGGCCAGATTCTCAGCCAAAGGCAAACAGCATAGATTAAGTCTCAAGAGCATATATAACGTGCTTTAGATTTCCTGTTTGCTCTCTCAGAACTTTTCCTATTCTAATTAATGTGGAGCATGGAGTTTATGGTACAGGATCAGAGTGCAGAAGACTGGAGTCCCCCCAGAATAAATGAAAGGATTACATTTAGAGGAAATGTTCAAAAATATGGAACTAATTGAAAATGAAACAAATGAAGTCAACATTTTCAGCCTTCATTTTCAGCTGTACAGTGGTACAGGGAAAACAAATGCAACAGTCCTACCCAGTTATGGATTCAAAGGCTATGTGGAAAGACTATGTAGCTTGAGGCTGCGTCATATCAGCAGAACAACTGAGCACTTCTACTATAGTCTTCAATTTATCACTGATTTCTTTGGCAGACCTGAAATGGCTGATGACTGAGAAATCATCTGAGAAATAATCTGAGAACATAAGGCATCACCAAGTAAGGTGTTCATAGCAGGTTTTCCCTTATGTGGGAGACCTACATTAATGTTGAATGCCCAACTAAGCAATGAAAATATGCACATCAGCATGTGACAAATGTTATATTGTGGTCTCCTCCTCCTCTTTTTTCAGTTTATGAGTCAGCTATAAGTAGGGCATATTGTGCAGATGTACTGAACTTGACAGGCCAGTTTCTCTGCAACTTCTCTTGCAACTTTCAAAGCTGGTTCATGAGACTTTATTTTGATGCATTTATCATCCATAATCATAATTATTTTTTACATGTCCTGGCATATGTAATTATCAATCAGATCTCCATCAGGTGCTAATCATTTACTTACAATTTCATTAAGGATTCACAAAGCAAATTTCTACCTAGTCTTCCCTCTTTTGAACTTGACTTTCATAAGAGCTTTGACAATGCCCTGCATGATGTTCTCTTAAGAAGGCTAAGGAAGTAGAATAGTAGAATAATCTAGAAACGTGAAAAATGTGGAGGAAAAAAAAGAATGGATATCAAAGGAAATTATCGCATAAGAGACTATTTCCTTTAAGGTTTCTCAAAGATTTGAGACTGGAGAGAATACCAAGGATGGTTTTCGTCAATGAATATACATATCTGAGGGGAGAATGTAAAGAGGATGGGGGCAGACCCTTCTCAGTGGTACCCAGAGACAATTCAAGAGGCAACAGGCACAAACTGAGGCACAGGAATTTTCATTTGAATTCAAGGAGAAACTTACTTATTGTAAGAGTAATAGAGCACTGGAACAGATCACCCAGAGACATTGTGGAGTCTCCATCCTTGGAGGTACTCAAATATTATCTGGATAGGGGCCTGGACAGCCTGCTCTAGGTGACCCTACTTGAGCAGGGGATTTGTACTAGACAATCTCCCAAGGTCCCCTCCAACCTCAATTGTTCTGTGGTTCTTTGATATGCTGGTACCCAGTCCAGTCAGTATTTTAGTTAATAACTTCGATTTGGGGTAGAAATTATACTGATAAAATGGATAGATACCCCAATTTGGGAAGATTTGCAAGCTCATTACAATTCAGAATGATGCTGAAATGGAGAAATGAATTGCAAAAACTGATACAACAGATGCAGGAAGGAAAAATTATCTGCTTCCTGGAAGAAAAAAAAGTGTAAAGAGTGATCTGGAAGCCTTAATGGAGCACAAAGTAAATATAAAGCAGCAATATAATGTATTTGGGGAAAAAAAGGAAAGAGATTAAGTGATACATTTCTGGTTTGTATTATCAGAACCTCTCATGCAAGATTCTAATGCATGCTGCAGAGAAAAGGCCTCATTTGGGGCCATTCAGGGCATAATGCTTGAAGGAAAAGGTAGGCAACTTGGAACAAGCCAGATGAGAGTAGAAAGGACAATTAGAGGTTTAGGGAATACGACTGATGAAGAAATTATATCTGATTAGTCTACAAAGACAGAAAGAAAACATAACTTTTTTCCAGTACATAACAATTGCCATTAATAGGATAGTAACCAGCTGTTTTCTATGGCAAATCAACTTTTCTTATTCAGAATCAAAAGCAAGAGAAAAAGAAAATCTTGTTGAACACCAAGAAAAAAATGTAGATGAATAAAAAATGAGACTGCTGTAGAAAAGCTTTGGAGATTTTTGACAGGATTGCTAAATATCTGTTTGTTACCCATCAGTGCAGAGCTCTTGACTAGATGATCTTCTGGCATCTCCTAGACTGCTTCTGTGATCCTCAGACTTTCCAAAATCATTGTCAATGTCTAGCCAAGCTTATGAAAGTCAGCAGAATATTAGCTTAGATTTGTCAAAGACAACCAACTCAAACACTGAAAAAAATGTAGCACATAAAAGGCTAGATTACAGATTAACTTAAAAGATATTTTTTCAATATATTCTGTCTTCTACTACGTTATTTATTCAGCACAAACAGGACTAAAATCTTTCTGACTTCAAATACTTTGCTTATCCCCTATGTCTGGGTTTGTTACATGTGAGTTCATACTGCATAAATGGAGAAGCATTTTCATATGAAAAGTCCAACCTTATTTCATGTTTTGAAAGACTTATTTGTAATAGACATATGAAATACACCAACAATTCTTTTTCATACTAGATGAAATTAAGGAACCTTCAGTAATTAAAACACTGCTATGTTCTTAAAATTATTAGATTTTGCCCGTAACAGTTAATCTTTATTGACGATAAAGTAGAAATCTTGAAAATTAATTGGAAATAGTATTAAGCCTTGCATTAATTAGTTAAGGGGTATGCAGCAAGTCAATTGCCATCTACGGGAAAGATAAATGTATAATAGCTTAAACATATTTGAATTTTATAGGAACTATAAAATCATAGGCAACTTGATTTCTCTCAAGTAATGCATTATTTGCTGTACTAACCAGCATTTAAACCTCTAACCAAGTCAATTAAACCTCTTTATTTTATTCCTGATTGTTTTTCTGACTTTCAATTGCATTTGAGCCAATTTAAAATAACATACTATCAAAACATTCAAAAGACAATTCTGCATCCTATTTTTATTATCTTCATATGCTTTTCTTCTTGCACCTATTGTGAATTAACTTTGCAAAATGCTGTGTTTTTAAATTTCCAGCTTGGATTTGCTCATATTTCTTCCCTATCTTAGTTACATAGGACTGTAACTTTAAATGAAGCAAGAACCTCAGATGAAACTGGCATTGATATGCTTTATTTAAATTAAAATGTTAGAATCTTTTTTTCCAAAATTTATCACATATCTGTTCAATCGGATTTCTTATGACATATCGACATTCCTTAACTGTGGTGTAGGAAGTTATACATTTCCTGCTGTATGACAGAAGAAACAACATTTAGAGGGAATACATTGTTTTAGTGAAATCTTTGGACAGGTTTTAACATGAGCTAAGCAATTTATGATAAGGCAAGAAAGGATGCTTAGCAGGTTATATCTTTTTTCCTAATAAAGGAAAATGCCAGTGGATTAGCATTACCTAAATTTCCAAATAAAAATATTTTAAATACTCAAGAATAGTCTTCTTATTAATTTGCTTTGATATCTTACTGTGAATAAACATCTTACTGAAATAAGTTGCAATATATTATTATTGAAAAGCCTGAGGACTGATATCAGAGTTAATTTTTTGTGTGTGTGACAAGAAAATTACAACACTTCAGAAGATATTTATGTATTGGGTCACAATTCCAATCTTTTAGTAAGTTAACATTTTGCATCCTGCATGTAACAGATATGAACAAAAACAACATAACAACAACAATAACTGCCTTTATATAACAGTTGCAATAATCAATAATTATAAAAACCTTCTTTTTACATGTGTATATAAATAAACTATTCGTAGCAGAACTTTTAAAGTGTTTGTAACTCACTATCATCTAAATACTAAATTAAAAAAATTCAATTTAGAATCTAAAATGACTTTTTTTGTCTTAATGGCCCTCTTTACCACTGAATTCAAGTTAGATATTACAGCTATGCTTATACAAGTAAAA
Organism: Crypturellus undulatus; assembly: GCA_013389825.1. Classification (NCBI taxonomy): domain Eukaryota; kingdom Metazoa; phylum Chordata; class Aves; order Tinamiformes; family Tinamidae; genus Crypturellus; species Crypturellus undulatus. The sequence continues at coordinate 22,551 of VWPW01029379.1, forward strand.
TGAATGGAACATTTCCAGACACAGGAACTTGATCTTCTACATGGCTCCCAGCATGGTTTTGGCCAAACTGCTGCTCGCCCAGATGATTACTCGGCACAGCTGGGGAGGTGGTTAGGGGTTCATTCTCAATAAACACCTGGGTGTAGCCACCTGGTTTGTAAGGTAAGACAGTTTAAGAGTAGTGCTATGACCACACTGTGCCAAATAGTCTTGAGGAAGGGGACTGGTCTGGGCTCTGGTTCATTTACTGGTTTAAGTTTGGCCAATACTTCCTGAATCCCTTGAACAGCTAACCTAACTTTAACCTAACCTAACCCGAGAGAAGTGCTGACGTTTTGTCAGGAAACGAAGAAGTTGTTAGTAGTCTACATCAGCTTTGGTAGGCAACTTTCCTAACAATGAAAAGCTCATCTATGATATGATGAAGAAGGAATTTATGACTGACATATTGTCACAAAGGAAAAAACTTTTATTTGAAAAAGAGGCAACAGTCTCAAAGAAACCTGACCAAAGAAACTGTTTCTTTGTCTCATAGCAGCCATATTATTTTTGCGTGTTTCTACAAAATTTATACATACATATGTAATGTATGCAAAATTAATATTAGGGAGATTGGTTCAAGAGGAGACTCTTTTCACTGTAATTGGATTTTCAAAACTATGAGATAGTTATGATAAATCACACGTAGCTACTACATATACTAACTACATAACTACTAAGTGCCTCTGAGCACAAGCTGACAAATATCTACTTTTTGTCTGTACAGTGGCAACATGCTTCCACAGTCATCCAGTACTAAAGGAAAAGTTCCTTTTCTATGAGATCTGAACACAAACTGCCATTTGCCATACTATTACAAAAGAAAGAAACAAGAAAGTTCTTGGGAGTTACGCATGTCAAAATTGGCTAAGGCTCTGTTTTTCAGATATGGAGGAATATTCTGCGCTGCCTCTAGAAGGCATGCCACAAACATCTACAATGATTTAATCAGATATTGCAGATGTTACAAGAATTGTTTTCAGAGTGCTCTGTTTTATTACCAGGGTTCTCCTGATTGTTATCTGTTTAAAAAGCTTAAAATGAATGTCTAATTCTGTTTCACTTCAGGGCAGTTTAATTTTGTTCAGAAATGTTCATATAAGGTATCTCAGAACGCTTTACAAACAAAACTAAAAACATGTGGCAAACAAGTTTTGTGACAACAAATGCTGCACAATTCACAAATGTCAAATACCATATGAACATCAGTTTCCCTCCTCAAGTTCATTTACATGAACTCTAGTTTATCTGCAAGGATATTTTACCTATCGTGTTATCATGGAATATTTGTTCTTTTTCTTTTTTAATTTATACAGTCAACTGAAAGCAAGATTATACTGAAATACAGGAAATCTACTCTGAAGGAAATATTTTTTTTCATTGTCTCTGCATGTGCCAAGTACAATACATCGTTGTCTTATACTGATTTAAAAACAAGTCTTTAAAAATAAATGTCTGCAGGGGATAACTTGTTATTCTAATTGTTTAGTGATTTGCACAGGTTTTGGACAGGAGGAAAGGATGGTAAATAGCTCCCCAAGTCCACAAGATGGATTTGAGAGTGTTAAAACAAAGGAAATAGAGGAGTAAGTATGAGGCAGCCTGTTCCTCTCTGTGAGGAGGATACCCCTTTTCCATAATAGGAAACCATGAAAAATACATAGCTAAGAATAGTATTCATAGAAAAGTGCTTTCAAGGTCAAAATTCACAGCCGTTTTCATGTATAATCTAACATATCACACCATGCTAATATGATCAAAAAATGTCACTCAGAAATCACCTTAAGCAATATTAATTATCTACCATTTTAGCAGGCCATCACTGTGAATAACATGGCTTTTTCATTTTTAAAAACAATCAAATATTATTCTCTCAGTGACACTGTGGATAGGAGAAAGCAGTAGATGCTATATATCTCAAATTCAGTTAGACTTATGACTTCACCTTCCATGAAAATCTTGCAAGTGAAACAGTGGATGGACCCATTACCAACATTAAGTTTGTGGAAACTCCAGACACTCCATCACTATCATTATGCAAGCGCAGACATGGTCAATACCCCAGTCTGAGAGCGAACCAGACCTCTGAGAAGTAGGATGTAGGATAGGAGAGGGCAGCGGGAGATGATTGATCAGAGCAAGTGCCTCCAGCTCTGCAGCCCACCAGCTGCCACACTGTTGGTGCTCTCCAGGGTCTGCTGTAGCTTTGCAGAGACATAGGCCTGTTCCAGGTTTAGCAGGCAATCATATGAGAGAAAAAGATGTATTTGGGGCTGAAACCTGTCAGGAGGCAAACGCTTCAGCAGCTGTGCATCAAAAGACTGATTCAATCTCTGATGTACACAGGCTTATATTTCAGCCACCTTAAACTTGGAGACACTGGTACAATTACAACATGCATGCATACATCCAAAGCCAATTTTGCTTCCATTGGAACAATCACTTTGAACCATGACTGAACTTGTAGTTTTCAGACCTGAACCTATTCCTTTTTCTCCATGAAATATCAAAAAAGGGTTGTAATGTAATTAAGCAATCACATTCCTCCTGCAAACAGGTCAAAACCCTGCCAGAACTTATTTCTAACAAGCACTCTTTCATTGCCCAGTTATTAAATTCACTATACTTCAGTAACCACAAACACTGTCTTGGAAGTATGTCTGTAGGCAAAAGTTACTAAGAAATTTCTTATTTATTAAAATAAATATTGATCAATCAAATATTGATAGTGGATTCAAATATTGATTAGTGGATACCATTGATCTGATGCTTTATAGAATATTGAAAAAACTACAGACTGCATAAGGTGAAATTAAGTAGTCATACTGGTTTCTTCCGATCTTCAATGCTATGAATCTATTGGACATCTTTCCCTGCAATTTAATTCCTGAAAGTATTAAAGTGTCTCTTTCATCTTCTGTACTAGTGATCATATCTATCTGTCTTCCTAATACTTGATCCTCTGGAGGCACTAAGTGAGCGAACACTCTAATGTGAAACAAATTATCACAAGCAAAAAGACTGAATCATGGATCAGCAGCCAGGAGAGAGGAAATAACCTAATGGAAGCAACAACTGCATAAAAATATCTGTTGCATATTCGTAGTCCAACAAAAACATTTGGCCAACACTTAGAATTATGATAAATAGCTAATGAGGCTTTCATGGAGGCAGACAGTTCTAAAATCTTTAAGGGATGTGGGCACTGGAATGATGTGGAAAGTGCAGCATTAAAGGTGGGAAAATTACTTTTCCTATAGTTAATTTACTTATTTTGGGCTTTTTGCATGACGCCAAAATGAGAAATTCTTTCCCTTAACAGTGTTTTATACTGTGTTGGTTGTGCCTTTGGACTGATTTGACCTACAATTCTGTGACTGACTCAGGATTGTCCTGGGAAGTTTCTCCAGACACCATGACTGCACACCCCATTGCACATCAGGTACTTGTCTCGAGTTCCCCTGCCTGTATGTGCTAAATGTTTTACCACAGCGCAAGCAGAGGCAAAGAAAAACATATTCTACAAACTTTTAGGTGTGTAGGATGCTTAATGCAATTTATCACTGTTGTGGAAGTGATACTGAGCTGGGCTCTTATCTCCTGTTTCTATATCATTCTCTTATCCCATCAAAGCATAAAATATAAATTACCTGCACATTAGAGTCTGTCTGCTGTTGTTACCCACACAATCTGACTTTAAAGGGTGTTTTGGAGCAAGGATACTTGAACACTCCAGCCTCAGGCTGATGTTGACAGTACTCTTAGCATCTCAGTTACTGAGAGTCATCTCTGTGATTTTTCTCTTGCCACCACTGAAGCTCACCTACTCCATCACTTCTTTGGCCCTCCTTCACCTTTGATTTGAGCCTCAGGTAAAGTTAATGCACATTGAAACACAATGTTGCACAAAAAGCAGCATGTGGCATACAAATAATATTTGCAGATCTTTGGGAATCTGCAAATGTAAGGGTATGTAAGATACTATTCCACCAAATAGAGACAGCCTCTCCAGGTCTACAGGAGAGCTTCAGCTTTCTTGCCGTGGCTGACACTCTGTAACTGTGCTTGTGATGTCCCTTGACTACAATAACTTTATTGGTGACATATCAAGTTATACAAACGAAGCATCAGTTTTGTGTGAAAAAGAGGATAAAGTGATAGAATACTACAAATAGAGCCAGAGTGGGATGAGATATGTGGTCAGTGGTCTGGAGTGGCTACCATGATTTAGCTGGGGAATATTTGTATCATCTAGTGGGTATTGTTAAGTGGACTGGGAAGAACATCAGATGTGTGTGATTAAAAGACACTCTGAAGAACTCTCTAGGCTGTCATTCAGAAGTCGGGCACGAGAGAACTCTTCCTACGGACAACAGCTACTGAATATAGTCACTAAAAAGCATCATGGCTAATATATTAATTGTGCAAGGGTGGCATCTGCCGATGGCTGCTAACAAGAACATGCCTCTGAAATCTCAACCTCATGAACAACAGTTAAGTGTGTTTCTCTGTTGCATAGCAGAGCCAGTAGGAAGTCTGGTTAAATCAGAAGGGTGAGAAGCTATGACCTCAGGAACTGGTCCAATATCCTGTAGACAGTAGTCTGGATAATGTCAGTGGTCTAATCTATGACCTACCAAAAAGATCTGGATTCCAGGGAGGTCAGATCACTGCTGACTCACAGTCAGTGTATGGCGTGTATGTACAGTAGGAGCAAGGTTGAGCTGAGGACAGAGCAGACAGACACTGTTGCTTGTGCCCACAGCATCTTCTCCCAAATTTGTCCTGAAAAACTACAGATGGGCTTAAAGATGTAGACTATCTTTCCCCGATAATATATTTCCCTAGTAGAATTACTATCAGTAGAATATAGATGCTATTATTAATCCCATTTTTAGTAAATGGTTTTTCCAGATTCCTTTTTTTTTTTTTTTTTGTTCCAGTGCATGGTGCAACTCTCTGGTCCTGCCCAGCCTTCTTCCTCACTCCTGAAGAGTTCCCTTTTGACCTCCCTACCTTATCTGAGAGGTTTCCATCGCACCTCAAATCTTCTTTTGTTCCTGAGCTTTTCTCTAATCATCTCGGGAACCTTTTGTCCATTTCCCATTACCATAGCACAAGTATTTCTAGAAGTCATCTCATGATTGTATGTGCCTGTGTATATATTCTTGCTTCCCTTTCATTCATGTTTTTATAGTGATGTTCAGCAGCCCCCGAAAGGCTATCTACCTAAGAATGAGGTTAATTATTCTGATTAGTGATACTGGAAAAGTCCTTCAAGCTTTTAAATCTCTCCCCGTGTTGTTTCTGGATCCCAAGATGGTTTAGGCATCTAGCTCTTTAGATCAGGGCAAATGGAGGCAGGTTTCTGGGTGAAAAGGGAGGTCTTAAGTGAGATTTAGGTACCTCAGGATGAGGGAACTATTAAGTTAGGAGTATTCAGACGAGACTTTTGAACAAAGTACCAAAAGTTCACCCATGTTTTCTTCTTCATGCTTATACTCTTCTTTGGATCTAGATCCTACTCTAATCCTTTCTAACAATATAGGCCCTAGTCATCTGTGATATGATCTGCCTAAACTAGCGGTGACATTGTCTTAACATCATTCTGACACTGTAATTTTCTATTGAAGTCATTCTTTGAACTGACAGGAAAAACTTTGTTTCTCTATAATAGAGTTAATTAGCTTAATAGATTTTAAAAGAATGGGGATGAGAAAATAGCTCATTTTCAGCTGCTTCCTATTTACATGCTGCCATAAACTTGGATTGATATATTTTAATATCCTGACACTATAAAGCTATTTGTACTTAAGCTGGCCTTGTTTTGTCATTGTCTTGACAATAAGTCATAAAAAAAAATCCATAGTCTTGAATTTATATTAACTTTGCAATAAATCTTAGACACCTTCATACTGGAGATGGAAAAAATGATTAGGTCATCTCATCTAAGTGCCTGCCAATGGAAGAATATTTTCTGCAGTGTAGTCTCCACTGATTTATAGCCAGATTGGACAAATGAGTTAAGTGATGGTTTCCCTCCTGAAAGCTATTTGAAGAGAATAGCAATACAAGTATACTTTTCCAGAAGCTGCTTTGTATCAGAAATATCTACTCAAACATATTTGTAATATATTGAACAAATATATTGCAAGTAGAACAAGTAGATACTTACAAGGGTAAATGAAAAAAAATGGCTACAGTTTTGACTGAACCTGATATAACTTTTCCACTGACTGTATTACGGAACAGAGCTGTAAATCAATTCTATCTCCTGATCATCTGGAATCAATCTAATAATCTCTAGCAGTTTTGAAATTCAAAAGAGGAGATGGAAATTACAATACTCACACAAGAAAGCATTCTTGTAAAGATGACGTTGTGTCTGCTATACCAGTAACCGGTTCTGTGATAAGGATTTGGAAGGCTGGGGTCCCTATTCATTTTAAAACCCCCTGCCCTTTCCTGTGCCCTCTTGTCCACTCCAGGGTATGGTTTCACAGCTGGTTTAAGAACTGTGTTGGGACCATCTGGTTCCTTCACTCTTCCTTCACTGATCCTGAAGTGCATTCCTGAATATCAGCTTTTGGCACCTTTGCTAGCTGAGGCTGGTTTAAGCTGATGCAGTACTAGTGCCTCAAAATGAAGAAAAAAACTGCAAAGATCAGACTTTTATCTTGGTTCCCATTCACTTACTGGTACACAACTTGAACAAGTCTGAATATATCTGTATTTCATGCCTGGGGCTTTTGCCTGAGGTTATTTGAAGCAACTTGCAAGGCAAACTCTGGAAAAGCAACTACTTTGTCATTAACATTTGGACAGTACAAAGTGTCTTAGTGCTTATAGATGTCTGATTGATGTACACTGTTATAAAAAACAAAAATAGTAGTATTTTCCTAGGAAATATATGCAGTAAACCATATTTATAAAACACTTGGAAGTTTCAAGATTGGAAGTCACTGGGTAATTTTTTTTTTTTGTCAGGTATTGTGCCATCACACACTTCTCCAGTCAAGACACACTGGTAGGCAGTTTTCAAAGTAAAATCTACTGTCATCTTTCATTTATCAGCCAGTTGGACTTTGGTTTTGCTGTTCAATAAATGTAGCTGAGTCAAGAAAATGTTTTCAGTTTTCAAATGATATTATATTGCAGATTTGTCCTGCAGTTCTTTCAGTCTCAGTTGTGCCTGTTTCCCCTAGCTCTGTGATCCACTCAGTTTCAGTGTATGATGATTTGTATTTTAAAAACATGAGAAAAAAATTACCTTTCCAATATAATAATTTAATTAACTGTTGTTGTTGTATTAAACAAGTAGGCTATTTAATACAAATGAGGTCTTATTCAAGAGTGCACAAAACCAGATACAATTCTACACTTAAACATGTATGCAAAGTTACCATAACTAAAAGCAAAATGTAGCCGTATATCAAAAGTGCCTAATAAAAATACATATAGAAGTGTGTGTGTGTGTGTGTGTACAAGCGTATTCATCTCTGGATAATAATTTTAAAACAACATCACTAACATTTTAAGCTTCCTTCCTCTCCATTGTTTTCATGAATTTTCCATAGTCAGACATCTTATTTCCAAATCCTCCACTACAGGTAAAGGATAGTCTCTCATGATAGAGGACACTGAACTCATATTAACAAAATATCAAACTGAAATAAGTCACCAGTGCATTTCTGGAAAGGGCTAATGTGATATTCAGGAGCAGCAAGGAAATTGTAAGTAGGTGACTACTTGAGTATTCAATTAATTCTGGTGTCAACACATCAAAAAAAGAATGTTGACTAATTGGAAAGCATTCAAGCTTCAGAAAGTGCATTTTCAAATAAGACAAGAAGAAAGACAAATTATTGGTTTGATTATGATCCCTTTCTCTCCAGAGATGTTTGATAGAAAGAGTACTTTCACCCAGCCGACAAGTATAATAAGGTCTGGTGACCGAATAACTGGAAGCTATTTTTCTGTGTCAAGATGTAAAATACATGGATTGTAGTATAAATTACTTTATATTTCATACATAAAAAGCTGCACAAAGCCACTTTACCTTGATAAAAACTGCAGTACTATGAACAGGTATGATTTATAATTTTTAGACTTTCTAGAAATTAAAAGTGTTGCATTAAAAGTCTGTTTATGTAACACCTGGAAGAATGCAGGAAAATGCAGGAGAAATGCAGGAAAATGCAGGGGAATGCAGAGAAATATATTTGATGTTAATGACTTGGATGCACAGGGCTACATCAACAATAGTATAGAGCTTCACTGTTACCTGGATTGAACATGAAAGAGGTGAAAGCAGGACAAGGGACCCAAAAGGAGTGTAGAGATGCCATTGATCAAAGCATCTCTGTGGAGAGATAGGGGGACAAAGCCCATCTGGAGCTGAATCTGGTGAGGGCAACAAGTAGATTTTCTATGAGTACATCAGCAGCAGAAGACAGGTGAAAACATCCAGTGGGGTTGCACTGGAGGACATCCAGAGGTCCCTTCATTCCTCAGTGCTTCTGTAATATCTTTGACATCGGGCTCTGAAAACTAGAAAGATACCTGTTTGTTCNAACAAGTAGGTTTTCTATGAGTACATCAACAACAAAAGAAAGACTGGTGAAAACCTCCAGTGGGGTTGCACTGGATGTCATCCAGAGGTCCCTTCCTTCCTCAGTGCTTCTGTAATATCTTTGACATTGGGCTCTGAAAACAAGAAAGCTACCTGTTTGTTCCAGTTAATAGAAAGCAACAGATTCACAGTTAAAAACATGTTATCTTTTCTTAAACCATTGATCTGGCCACAGCAGTGAACCAGTAATGGAATCAAAACTGTGTCAGAACTTGGACCACTTTTTATTTAACTTTTGGCGCCTGCAAACACATTTCTTCTATCCCTCTATGAGACAGAAAACTAGGCTTGAATATTTGCATATTCTACTGCATTGATATTAGATCTTTATACCTATTCTCTTTCTTTCTTTCTTTCTTTCTTTCTTTCTTTCTTTCTTTCTTTCTTTCTTTCTTTCTTTCTTTCTTTCTTTCTTTCTTTCTTTCTTTCTTTCTTTCTTTTTCTTTCTTTCTCTTTCTTTTCTTTTCTCTTCTCTTAAAAAAAAAAAAGAAAAAAAGAAAAAAAAATCTTTTCCAGTGCAATTATTCCTCTTACTTGTCCAAGCTGGAGTTACAGGAGTTTGAGAGAGAATTCCTCAAGCAACCTGCAATAAAAGTTGACTCATTGGAAAACTGTGCCCTAGAGTCCCCTGTAAGATTAGGCTATATTTAGTTTCAACCTGCACATTGTTATTTGGTTTAGATCATTATATCACTAATGTAATATTTAAAGCACTACTACTAAAAAAAATCTAGAATTCTGTGGTGGAACTGCAACTGGAAAGAGAAAGAAACCCAGAGGGGTACTCAGTAACATTAACAAAAAATGTACAAACTGAGGTATAGCTATGAAAATGGACAGTATGGTCCAGACACTTACCCTTCTAGAAGTTTGTTTGAAGGGGTACTTCATTTAAACCCATTTGACCAAGTTTCTTTTTTTGATTTTTTTTCATGTCTCAAATATTTCTGTTGCCAAACCAGTCAAGGTAGTAAATGTGAGGTATTCAAATGTGGAATTTGAATAGCTCTCTTGAAGGCCATAAGGTAATGCTGACATCTTTTAAGAATTTGACAGTGTTGTTAGAAAAGAAGGTCTGAAGCTCCACCGATTAATAGAGTGTGTGGAGAAGAAAACCATCAAGGCTGTCCACTTTTCTTCATTTTTCCCCATATTTAACCAAGGAATTGGCAAGTTCTTTGTTTCCAAAAAACGATCTAGTATGTTTGGGGGCCAAGCTCTTCTCAGTGGTGGCCAGCGACAGGACAAGGGGTAACAGGTACAAGTTGAAACACAGGAAGCTCCACCTCCATGTGAGGAAGAACCTCTTTCCTGTGAGGATGACAGAGCCCTGGAACAGGCTGCCCAGAGAGGCTGTGGAGTCTCCTTCTCTGGAGATCTTCCAAACCCGCCTGGATGCCACCCTGTGCCACGTGCTCTGGGTGTCCCTCCTGGAGCAGGAGTTGGACTGGATGATCTCTAGAGGTCCCTTCCAACCTCAACCATTCTATGATTCTGTGATTCTGTGATGTTTTAATATATTTTCTTTTGTAAAATATTATGAATCCTCCATCCAATGACTGGTATCTTGTTTCCTGATTTCCTGAGTAAAAATTTCTGATTTCACAGGAGTAAAAAAAGGAGCAAAGAAAGTTAAAGACCCCCCTAAAACATTGTAAGTTTGTCAAATAAATGCTGCCTAATGCAGTCTGATAGTGGAACCCTTGCACTTTTTCTTTAGATCTATTATTCATAGCCTTTCTGGCACAACTTGGCACAGCTAATTCTGGTGCATTAAAAATGAAAACCAATAGATGTTGTCATCATTTGTTTTGAAAAAGAGAAGAAGGGCCAAATCCACAGTAAATTACATGAGTCCAATTTTGGACCGCTATAGTCACATTCAGCTCTGAGCATTCAGTATTGTGTGGAGGCCACTTTTGTACTTAGCTACAAACAGGAGGGAAAAAGTTACAGAATAAACCTTTAAATCTAATCATAATAGATCTTTAGGCATAATTAGATGCAATACACATTCAGCGCTATGAATTGTGAGCGTCAGCTATACGTAAAGGGAGCTGATTCAAGTCAAAACCAATCTGTTATTTTCTTTTCAGTAGGATCATGGAATATTTAGCTGAACCACCATGGAGAGTATTCTTCTCTTCCCCTGGATCAAAAGCAAATCCTCACAAATCAGAGTCGCCTGGACATTTTTAAGACTATAACCATTTGCGTCCATGCTAAACATGATGGAATTTTTTTCTAATTGGTCAAAAGTTGGGGATAACATGTCCTATTTATTTTTTAGTAGAACTCCTCTGAGCTGCTGTTTTCTTTACTGCTCCCAGATCACAAACTTTCAAAACAGGCCCAGCTGTTCAATGTCAGCCGTGACCTTCCACTGGTCATGAACGTGTTCCCGAACCCAAAAACGCAGAGGCCAGGAAATGTCATCTTTTTCAGGCTTAGCAAACGTCAGCTGCATGTATTAAACTTTCATGCCTGGCTGGTCTTTCTGAGGCAAGTGAAAGAATATGTGAAGTCTAGCTGAACTCTTTCTCCTTTCATGTCTCCATATGACTCTGAGTCCCTTGCTTCCCTGAGACACAGCAAAGTGTCTCGTGTGCCCACTACATGGGAAAGCAGTGCTAAGCATTATCCGAGCTTTAGTCTATCTGGGAAAGCACTCAGCAGCCAATATTCTGCAAGATCAGACTTTTTTCATTAGAAATCACACAGATATTTTTTATTTTTGTTTTATTGTTATTATTATTTATTTGTTTTTTTAATTATTATTTATTTATAGTTATATCCACATTCAGAATAGGAGACAGGGAGATATAAAGGTCAAATCAGCAGATGTGATTTTGTTAAAGTTTAGGATTTTGTTTCTAGATTCTCTGCATAAAAGATCACAAATTCCACTTTATGAGAATGTACTGCTTAGTATTTTGAATCCTGAAGCACCTTTTAAAAGAAGGTCTTTTGATGCAAGAGGAGGAATGGACATTCTGAACTCAAATAATCTCTCTGCAGCAAATAAAGCAAATATATGACTTACGAAGGTGAAAACAAGTACAACTGGCTGGGTACTTTTATTTCCTCATGCAGAGATGGGCACTACCTTTGCAGCTGTGTGGCCTCCGTGCTATCTGTTTAACATTTGCTGTCAATTTCTTGTAAATATGCAATGTGCTATAAATTTAAATGTGCTAGTGTGGTTTCTGATGAAATAACCCTGATTTCTTATAAATATGCTATGTTGTTGCCTCTGGATTTCTGCTAACCTCTTAAAGCTCCTGTCCACACCATTGCCATCCAGTATTCCAAAGCCGGTCATTTTTAATTTTATACTGTACATATTAGGCTGTGTGATTAAACACCCATCTGCGCACACATAGGAGGACAGAGAAGCACCTGCAGCTGTGGGGGCACAAATACTGCCCATGTGGTTCCTTATAGGCCATCACGGAGCAGCCATCAGCCCATAAATGCTGATTCCCAAGCACACCTGGGAGCTCAGAGGAAGAATGACAGGAGTCCAGAGGCACTTGGGTAAGAATGGGCCAGTAAATCAGGTAAACATACAAACCCCAGCCTGGCCCCCAGGGCTGTCCCAGGGGAGCATCAGCCCTGGGGTCGGGGACACAGTCCCTGCAAGTCAAGCAAAGAGGCTTTCCAACCCCTGCACTGACTGAGGGGCCACTGCCTCCCGTGTGGAGCTCATTATGGAAGGGAAGAGGGTTTAGGGGCTGCGCAAGGCATCTCAGGGGAGGAACTGAAGAGGGACAAAGAAAGGATCAAGGAGGCTTGGGGAGGAACAAACATGAGAAAAGAGAGGGATGGGGTGATGTGTAAGCAGGGGCTGGTCAGATCTCCTGTGTGGCCATGACCTGTCTGACAGGAAATGATGAGGTCTAGAGGGGCAGTGAATCGGATGGACCCGCTGCAGGTGGAATGAAAGGATGTCACAGACCTTCTCAGGGTGAGTGCCACAAAGGCACTGGTGGTGAACTCAGAAAATTCCATCAACTGTTTCTATGATGGAGAATATGTTCATTTGCATGGACTTAAATTGAGAGAAAAATGGGAAAAGTTGTTCATACCACTCCTCAAAAATTATGGTTTTCAGGTTGTCAAAATATTTGCATGAGTTTATACAGGCAACAGTACTCTTAATATACACCAAATGTACTAAAAACGGAAACAGAAAATGAAAAGATATTTGATATATTCAGCTTTGTAATTTTTCCTAAGAGCTAAACTACAAAGATCATTTCAACAGAGTTGCATGGAAATTAGAAAAGTGAGTGGCTTTGGCTTTATGAAAGCGATCCTTTCTGGTGCCTGAACTGTTGAGCTGTGGTTGACGATACATCATCCTCACTCACAGCTCTGAGAGCTCTGCTGCGAATGCTTTAAATTCAGAGCTCGCTACCACTATTCTCCAAATATGCTTTGCCTTTACACAGAACCAGGCTTTGTTTCACAGTTTTCTCAAAAACAGGGGATCATTCAATCAGTTTTAGCAGCAGTTAATACCTGTCTTTCAAAGGCTTCCTAGCATAGCTAATATTCTTCATGGATCATCCCTGCTGTCTTTCCATAGATTCATCCCAGTATAAAACAAGGAATATTGATTTAGGGTATGTCCCCCAGGCTCTATGTCATGTTTTTTGAACTGTTTCTTAGCATGGACAAACAAAAAGTGAATAGGTTTTACATAGGTGTCATTACAGCTGTGGTATTTGGAGTGTGGGCCTAGGCAAGGCAGGTGGCAATACCAGAGCTGAGATTTAATTTTCCCAGCATCTGCAATTAGAAGAGCAGGTAAGTAAGTAGATAAGACCTGACTGCTGCGGGACCCACACATCGGTGCTAGCGCCTGAGCAGCTGTATCACTAGGTGAGAGTCCTGCCCTGTGCTGCTCCCTGCTTGCAGCTGCTGCCGATTATCATGGGAAGGCAGCAGAGATCTAGAGAAACAAAAATAACAGTGCTGCTCTTGTTGGATAGCTGAGAATATATCCCATTTAGCTCCAGAGAGGTTAACTGCTCAAAGTGACCTCCAATTAAATGAATAAATAAATAGTCACATGCATTGTTTAAAATAACACCCACACAGCATGTGTAATTGCTGCTTGTGATTATTATTAATTATGATTGCAGTTTCAGGAATCCTGAGCTGAGTAAATGCTGACCGTCATTAGACCTTTTCCCAAAAGCGACACGTACACAGATACCTTGTAGGAGGTAGAACTGGGCACTTCTTTTAAATCAGAGCAACCAAATAATCTTGGTTTTCTTACCCTGCTTCTCTAGCCAGTGAGCTATTTATAGAGTAATGAATACTTTACTCTCAGACGTACCAAAAATATGAGAATAAGAGTTGCCGAATTATCAAACTACACAAAAATGTCTAATCAGTTCATCTTGTTTCCCCAGAGCCCTTTTAGTCACTGTGCTTTTAAGATCTTTTCTCTAATATATTGCTTTGGATGAATTCTTGAAGAAAAATGGAATCTTAAAGTGCCCGAAGAGCCAGATCAGGTTGTGATGTTTGTTTGGAAAAGGAAATCATCTCCAGCTGTGTCTGTTGTTCTGTATGCTTTGAGGGAGACTCTCTCCGACCCGCAGCACAGGTTTGCATTGACTCTTCTGCGTGTATTCTGGGCTCTGAATTCCCACGAACAGCAGCAGGAGGTCAGAGCGACGATGAATTTGCAGCAGAGCTCTTCAGGTAGCTGAGTACCTCCGTGATGCATTCACAGATGTGCCTTGAAGACTGTGGTATTCTTAAAAACGAGTGAAAAATGCAAATCCTTGGACCTGTATCTCGGAGTCTGAGAGTATTTGGGCAAGGGAATTAATTAGGCATAATTTGGAGCTCTGGAGAAATATGCCTGCCATAATCGTTTCTCATCTGTTTGCTGCTCCAGGACAAAAGAAACTTAAGCTCTCCCACAATGCAAGAGCCAAGGGCTGTCCAAAGAAGTCAGAGTGGATGAAGGGAGGTATTCTTCACACCATATCCACTTAAATTCTGGAATTTATCCCAACAGTGTCAAAAATCAATGGGAAATTACACAGACTCATGGCAATCAGGGGGACCATAAACTACTTCAACTCAAGAAGTCACAGACTTCTGGAGATTAGAAGATTATCCTGGTGGATATTACTTTCTCCTTGATGTTCTTTTACTGCACTCCTCTCTAGCACCCCTGGCCACAGACAAAGACGGGGTATTGCGCCAAATGGAACATCATTATGGGACAGTATGGTCGTTCATGTATCATGCAATAGAAACTGCCACAGCTATTAATTTGTTTGTTGACTTTGAAATATACACAAACAAACACTTAGGCATTTTGTAAAATTCACTGCACTTCTATTCAACTTTGGTCTCCAAAGTAAAAATTTATTGATGTAAAATAAAGAGAAAATTAAGAAATAGATTTTCATTTCATATGTTTCAGTTTTTCAGCATGCCATGCTTGTTTGTGTTGCAAAACTAAGGATTATACCTGCCAACAGTCATGATATATGTGCTGTGTGAAACTCAGCTCTATCCTCACTCCAGCTCAGCCTCAGAAACCTGCGTAGGAAGAGTCATGCCCAGGATGCCTGAACTGCAGTAACTCTGCCCTCGGGGTGCCCAGGGCATCCAACAGACCTGAGAAAGCGCCTAGGCTGGCAAAGTGTTGCCAGGTGGGTTTGAACTCTCTTTCTTGAGGTGCCCAAGTTCAGTTTAGCCACTCAGTGCATGTTCAGATGTTTACACTGGGAATGTTCCTTTCTGCTGGTTCTTGTTTCTGCATACGAAAGGACACCAATCTCTTTTTTTGTGTGTGTATTTACAGGATTCTCATATAAAATAAGATATTGTATGGTTACTTGGAGCTGACCAGCACACGGCTGCCCCTAAAAATCTGTAACACCTAAGTCTCAGCCAGCCCTTGGACAGCTAGCGTTCTCCATGAAAACTTTCCACTATTATCTCGTTCAGTCTCTTACATGCACTAACAGAAAAATATGGAGTCATTGAATATGGAGCCAGTTCATAATATTGAGCACATCAAGCTGCTTATAGTCAATACATTTAAAAGACGGAGCATGTTAGCAGAAAGTTTTTTGTATGCATGGAATAGATATTATATTTTTTTTACCAGGAATGACACATCTGGAATTCAATTTCTGCTGTAACTGTTATGTATTGCTGATACAAAACCAAAACATTACTGGACAGATGTTAATCTAAGAATTATGTATCCTTATTAGGAAATGTTTGGATAACAATTCAAGGGTGATTTATGAACGTATAAAACATACGGAAATATTTTTAAGAAGTATTATAATATCATACCATCATAAAAAGAGCAAGGATGAGGAAATATAGCACTAACAATCTTTTATTGCAGAAAGCCATGCAGATGTTGTTTGTGGTTTAATCACAGGAGAAAATTACTTTGATCCAGATATACCCATAAAGAAGGAATATGCAGCTAAACACATGCTCATTTGTATTAACATAGATAATTGCTGCAATTATTCTACACATATCACAGCCTGAAAATATGATAACTACCTCAGCAGATGATAGTTAGCAAATCTGTTCCCACAAATTGGTACTGGTGCATGTGCTGAATTTGTCGAGCAGAGTGATTCAATAATAAAAAAGAAACTAGGACTGAGCTGTTCACTTTATCTTCTCCAAAATCAAAAAGTATTTCACATCCTGCATACAGTGCAGAAATATGACATAAGCATCAATCTTACTCTACAATTTATTCAGCACAGTAAGAACTTTAAAATTCAAAAATTGACATCAAAGATGTAAAATACTATGAACTTCAGCACTGGCTCTCCACACTGCCACCAAATCCAAGTGGTTCCACAAAAAAATGCTTGTGCCAGTAATTGATGAATTTCACTGTGTTTTCCCTTGCAGGTCATGTTCCCCAACCATCCAATTTGCTCTGTATTTATCAGCACAGCAGAATGAGAGTTCAATGAGTGACAAGTCAAACAAGCAGGCAGAGGCAGTCCCAGAGCCAGACTTCAGCTCAGGGTGAGTGTTAGCAGAAAGAGAAATTTGTTCAGATTCTGTGACAAGCTTTCTCCAGTTTAATGGATATGTCTGTAGCACTAACAAAGCCAACAGGCACCTGTATGAGACCAGGACAAAACCAGCACAAAATTCCGTTTTAACCTTGGAAATGTGTTTAAGGATTTAAATAACAGCAACTTGGTGGAAGGGAGGACGCAACTTTTCTACACGACTGAAGTGAAACTGGGCACTGCTTGTTGCTGCAACTGGCTTTAAGAGAGTACATATCTCTTCCCAGCTGGTGCTGACTGACTCTTCTCACATACCAGAAACTGGGAAAGTTACAGTGTGTGAATAAGAACCTGCAGAGCAGCAGAGCTCAAAACACCACCCTAGCTGCGCTCACTGCACACAGCTAACCTGTGGGCCTGTAGGATTAAGACATGTGCTTAGACATGGCAGAAAATTGATGGCATAAGGAGGTTCAGAGTTATACCTAGAAAGGATTAGAATCATACCGAAACTGGGAGCGTGTTCTAATCATAAGAATACACTCATCTGCCAGTGTCAAATAGCTCTGAAAAAGACAGATGGAGACTATGATTAGCTGGGCTATTTTGAGAAAATAAAAAGTGTATATTGAACACTGCGGTTTTACGAGGTCATTGGTTTTTGGTTAGTGTTTGTTTTCCTATATAAAAGTATGTATCAAGTTGCTAGTGTCCAACCGCAGTGGAACAGTCTCTGTGCATGGGACACACACCACCCAATTTAGCTCTCTTTACGGCATTCTCAATGCAAACACGGTAAAGTCTTGGTCAGTTTAGTCACATTGTAAACAACACTAAGCAAATAAATGATGAAGTATAATAAAGTAAATTGGAATTGGAATGAAGTTCATTTGCTGAGTAAACAACCACCAGAGCAGTAATAGCAGTCATTTGTATGCTGCAGATATCCTATTACCATAATTTATGTCCTCAGCAGAACCCCTAAATCCTTCTTGTGATTGCTAGCTTGATGGTGCTTTTAAGAAATCTAGCAAATATATTGACTGACAAGTTCTGAAGATAAATCACAACTTTCAGTATAATCCTGCACCACAGTCTACCTCTCAAAGGAGTGGTGATCATGCCCTGTGCTCCTGATCTTCCAAGCATCCAGGCAGACCAAGTGGCCAGAGTATATATGACTCCTTTTTAACCTGCACATCCAGGCTCCCTTTTTTGTGGAAATCAAGAGTTTGGGAAGGGTGCACTGGTGTGACCTGGAGTGTGCCTGCATCCAGACCCAACACTCCCAAGTAGGACTGTTTAGGGATGGTCACTAAGTCTTTTGTAACTTGTCTTACTTTCTGCTTTAATCCATCCAATTTTGACATGCTAGAGAACACTGGAAAGTGTTTTTGTGGCTTGCAGTGTCAAAAATGGATTTTCTAGTCCCCACCATTAAACATCTATGATTTGTGATCTGTTACTGCAGGGGATCTTTCTCAATGGCCTGATAATTCCTTCCCAGTCTCTGATGCTTGTATTCCCATATAACTGCTTAACAAAGAAAGAGTTCAGCAAGACAATGCTTGGCAGAGGAGCATCCAACCCAAGATAAGAGAGCATGAAGGGACACATGGAAGATATTTATAATGATGAAAAATTGGGTTTCTGATCAAGCAGAGGTTATCTTCAGCCAACTAATACACAGGAGCAGACATCAGTTGTGAGAGGAGAGCAGTTGGATGGTGTCTGACTGCTCCTCCAAAGCACAAAGTATTCTCACTCATTTAGATTTGTGGAAGAACCCCATCATCTTCAAAAGTTGAGGGAAACCTATTTGCCCAAGGTAGAGATGGTTAGGTACTCCTAACCACCTTTTACTGAGACTTTACTGTCATGTTTTCAGGAAAATAGCATCAGGAAAATATCCCTGTCATACCTAAGGAGTGTTCTAGCAAGAGAATTAATAAGTCCATTGCTAGGGCTTTCATCTGTGTTTACTCTTGCTTGGGTTTCCCTTTTTATCTGTTTGGCCATTTCTTACAATTAAACCAATCCTTTATCATATTGCCAGATTGCCTTCAGCCTGTTTATCTTACTCTTGACATCATACACTTTATTTTATGATTACTCAACTATAGTCTCCAAAATGTAAACTGATTTTTATTGTCTGGAAGGGAGTATGTAATATGAAACAGAGTGACAGAGACAATCTTGTTAAGCCATGTTCCATGGAAAACATTTTTGGAAAAAAATAGAAAAAAAAAAGAAATCCAGTATTTTTTTTACCTCATAGTTTATTGCTAGCTAAAATTAAATATACCTAAATATATTTGGTTCTAGTCACAAAAATGTATTATTTAGGCATGTCAACCAAGCAAGAAATTCCACAGAAGATCTGCAAAAGTCTAGAAAACATGAAAATGGGATTGTTCTCAGAAGACAAGACTGAAGAAACTGGAGATATCTACTCTATAGGGGAAACATGATGACAGTCTTCATATACATAAATGTCTGTTGCAAGCAAGCAAGCAAGAAACCTCTCTCTACTGTTAACAGGACAAGAAATTAGTTTTAAACTGTGAAGAGGGAGATAACAGTTATGAAATCAACCTAGGAGCAAAGTACTCAAACAGGGTACCTCAGCAATCATGAAAGTGGGCTCTCTTAAGACATAAAAACAGGTGAAACTACCTTGAGTCAAATTAATACAGAGCTCCCTGACCTGCTTTGAGTCAAGCAGTTAGACTAAATAACTTTTTGTAGCCTGTTTGGGAATAATTTGATACAAACAAAAATCAAAAAACTGCTAAGCTAAGATCTTGCCTATGATATAGTTTCTTCTATATTCTTCTCGTTGTCTGTGAAGCTAGTGTTGGAGAGATGGTCTAAACAGAGTGTAGCAAAAGTGATTTTCCTGCAATCAAACTGTAAAGATTGATTTTCTTGGTTGTTCAGCAATAGAAATAACCACAAGTTTTCATTAATTAATAATTATTTCCAATATTTTAATGTTTGTTTGTGATGACATAAAATATCTTTTTGTTTAGGACATTTTGGTGAAATTTATTTCAGTAGTAATTTTGTAATTCACTAAGCTATGGCATTTGTGGTGCTAAATAGAACCAACAGTTCTATAAGTTTTGGGATTTTTTTAATTGTGATTGCTGGTATTCACTTTTCATCTCAGCAATATGTTAGAGGTAGGATGGGTAGGATGGGCACAGATACAAGAATGAATATCTAGAATTTTATTTAAAGCTGTGTAAGATTCATATTCTCACTTAACAAAGTGCACATGTGATTTTCTCTTCTTTCCTATTTATAACCATGCAAATAAAAATTATGTGAGTTTATGTTCTACTTATTGTTTTATCTTGTGGATAGAAATCTTACTTATGACATTTAAAAAAAAATAATAATATTTCCATTTACAAGAGAAAAACAATGTGTTGAGTTTCTACATTTACATATGCTGAAAAATAAGTTATTGCATTCGGAGCTACTCTGAATTTATATGAGTATAATAGATTGAAGTGTAACTCTTCCATTCCAGATAAATATTTTCTGCTGTTGCTGCTCACGCTGATTGCTGGTCAACTTCTCAAAAAGGTATTGGAAACTTGCATATCTTATCGGTTTTCTGTTCAGCATATGCATGTTTTTTAGGTCCTGACAAGATGGGCAAGTAACCATTAAAATTAGAAAATGCAGATCTGTTTTCTTGTTTAGATATTACTGTACTAAAACACATCCTACTGAGAAACAACTAATAGTTAGACAGTATAACCACCATGTAATCAGCAGGATGGCTATATGTATCACAGGGTGATGTTCCCATTCAGAAATCTAAATTACAGTGCATGAGTTTGTGTCCACATATATAGATATTTTTCCTATGAGTAATAATTTCTCTACAAACAAAGAAACATGGTTAGTGTAAATAACATTGATGCATTGCAGCTCCAGGAACAAGGCCCAAAAAGAGATTCATGGGCCAAGTTTTAGCAGAGCTGGAGTGCGACCCTGGAGCAAGTAAGCTGCCTCTGACTTGTGGGACAGGAGAGCTTAGTGTCTCAGCCTGGATCTCAAAATAGCCAACACACTCATTTGGTAGCAAGAAAAGTGCGGAGAATCATCCTTCCTCTCTGGTAGCTCTCCCACTCGCCTTTCCCAGACATCAGCCTGTGCTTTGCCATCTAATCAGTGGCCTCCACCTAATCAGCCTCAGCTGGAGGCGAGCACTGAGCCAATGCTGCCCACCCTGCCGTCCCTTCTCTGTATTGCAGGACTTTAACGAGGCCCCTGAAGTCACCATAACACTGGGACATTTGTCCAGTGTTCACAGTCTCTAATAGAGACTTCAGATAAGCCCCAGTAGAGCCTAATTCAGTCTGACATATCATCTGAACTGGGTGGTAAATTATTTTGGTTTGGATGACCCATCACTTTCCCATCCTTTGCTAATGAGATCAGATCAGCTTGAGAGCTGCCAAGTCCATGATGGGCCAGAATTACAGGGTCCCAAGCAATCTCTTAGTTTCCTTAATGGAGGAGAGTTCTGGTCTATCTTTATTTGGCATCAGCTCAGTGATTCGCAGTAAAACCATTCATAGCCTTTCTTTATGGTTGTTGTAGCAGGCTGGGAGGAAATGCTGAAAAGCAGAAGGTGCTGCTTGCACTGTCCCTGCAAGCTGTCAACTTTATGAGTTGACCAAAACTGCAGAAATGGTGCCAGTTTGCAGGGTTACAACCGGCAATTCTTCAATGTATTCTCTTAAGTAGGAAATTCTTTACAGGAGACTACTTTCACTATCCAGTCCCCCATCAGTCATCGTCTATAAATAAATCATGCCAGGAAGTGCTTTAGCAATCACAGATAATGAACCCATTGAGATCTGCTGCGTCATCTTGGCCAGGCAGCGTGCGGTGCTCTGGGGGCTCAAGGGAAGCTCTGCTTGTGCTGACGGGGGCAGCCCTGAGCTGGGCTCACAGTTCTGGGCCTGAGCATCGCACTGGAGCAGAGCTAAACTGCAGAACTGAGAGTATATCCACAGCGCAAAATCAGCACAGTGGCTACTGCAGAGGCATGCCGCAACCAAAAAACTTTTTGATTCACTGAGGAAAGGAAATTAAAACAGATTTTGGTAGCACCCTGTTGCATGAGTCCAAGAGACTAAGAAATGTAAGATTGCAAACATCACTTTCCCAGGTGCCTTGTTACATAATTTACGTCCTAGCACTAATGTATTTTAGATTTCTTCCAAGGTAACCCAGGTAATCTCCTCCCCTGGCTATCACATATGCCTACTTGCTCGCACCTCCCCACACAGGAACTTAGTATAGGCAGTTTTAGTGTGCAGGATGAAACTTAGTGCATTCTAATGTTTTTGGAATTACCATTAAATTCACTGAGGAAAATTGTGAACAAGTCTGTTTTTCAAAAGTGAAGTTAGCAACCACTTAAAACATATATTAATGGTCTTTAAAGATATTTAAAAATCATTTGATAGCAGGCATTTTACAGTTCTGCTGTGGAATATAACATGGATGTAAAATTTGAAGTCTGTGTTTGTCAGACACAAGATATGAACTTCTTTTTGAAACTGCAGTTTCAGACTGTCTGGATGATTATTAACTATTGATTCTCCCATAAACACCATGTAGAATCCAGTGTTCTGTAGTTTATGATAATCAAAGTAATTGCACTGACTCATTTTTTATATATGGCCATTTATCTGGATGGTAAATTGATCGGTTTATCAAAGAAATTAAGTAGGTAAAGGCAAATAAACGTTAAGATTCTTTTATGCTCATTTTCATTGATATGTGGGAGCCAAAATGCTATATTCAGAAAATAATGAATTTGCAAAAGTCAAAAGGTAAAGTAATAGGTAAGAATGCATGTATTTAATGGCTGGAGGGAATAGAAAAGGCACAGAAGATGTACAATACATTATAAATAAAAAAGGATGGCCCTGACAGTATTCCCTGATCTTCACAGAAATGCTTTTGTTTAAACATGGTATTGTTTGCATTTGTTACACCTACAAGTATTTGTAATGCATAATATTCCCAGATCAAGGTCTCATTTCCTGCAGCACAGTGGAGTACAGCTCCAGATTTGAACACATAAATTCAGATGTAGGTATCCACATGTGAATCATGTGGATGGC
This sequence comes from Crypturellus undulatus, assembly GCA_013389825.1. Lineage (NCBI taxonomy): Eukaryota > Metazoa > Chordata > Aves > Tinamiformes > Tinamidae > Crypturellus > Crypturellus undulatus. The sequence goes on from VWPW01029379.1 coordinate 45,419, forward strand.
TTCTAAGCTTCTCACAGGCACCAACGCTCTGGTCAGCACAGTTCTTGGAGCCTAGGGAGCTGTTCATTTCATGTCAAGCTACATATCAAGAGCTTGATTCATTTGCCTAGGCTTAAGTATCTACTGCCATTTGGATAGTACCAAGTAGGCTATCCTGCTTCACCACCTAAATCTGCCACTCCAGAAGAATCCAGGTCTTCCATGGGCCCGTTGTCCTGTGGTGGTCCAGTGTGGGTGTCTTGCATACCATGAGGCACCTCAGAGAGAGCAGACACCCACGCTTAGGCGGCCGAACTGAGCCAGTCTTTCAGCTCCACTGACTTACTTGCCAATGACCATAATGAGAATTCTCAGTACACATGGAGACACCTACATTTATATAGCTAAATTTAGGTGTGCAAATATCAAATGAAACCTACCTTGAGGACTTGATCAGTCTCTTACCTTCTGCTAACATCTTTAACCTTTTCTACTATACGCCAATACTGTAATTCAATAAATTATTAAATACTACTATTAGAATAGATCAATATCATAACAGTATATTTTGTGTAGTTGAGTAGAAGGAGCCACTGTATTTTGACAGGACATGCCATAGTTATTTTGTAATAATAATATATAATATCCCAATTACGCTATTTCAGAATATCAGGTCAGAACATGTCAAGATCGTCAGACTATAATTGTGTTGCAGTTCTACACATGAGAGCAGATGATGAATACATCATGTGGGAGCAAGCAGGCTGTGACTGTGACAGACAGAAACTTCTTTGATAATTCTATCAGTAACTATATCTTTAAGAATGCTGCTAACTACAGTCCATGTGAAAGCAAAAGGTTCAATCATAAGGGAATTTATAAAGAGATTATCGTGGCTTTTCAATTTCCATTAAGATTCACAAGCATACTCACATTCCTGCCAGAAATAAACATGAAATACATGGAATTCCTAAATCCACAAAAGACTAGTTAATATATATAATCCAAGAAAAAAAAAATGTATTAGTTAAATTATAACCTCTAAAAAGCTAATGCATTTAGGCAACTGGGTAGAGATCAGCATGCAATACCCACTGGAACTGATACAATGGAACAGTAATCACTGAGTCTCCTGACTGCCCAAAACATGCAGTAAAGGCCTTGAAAGAGCAGCTTTATCACATCAAAGCTCTCAGTCTAAGCACTTAGCCAACATTCTCTCTGCCAATTCCATTACCAAATTAGTCACTCATATCATTCCCAAAAAAGAAAGTTTGGATAACAGTCTCTCAAATTATTCCGCACAGGTTCTAACGAATGATTAAGTGATCTTCTATATGCTTTGCCATGCGTGCCTGTATAAGCCATTCTTTCCTATCTAAGTTAAACAATCTCACTACTGCCAAAGGCAAAAAAAGGAGTCACTGTGGCTTGTAAACAGAACAATCTTTAAGTTTTTGCCACAACTAATTCCCACTTTTTCTCTAATGCCTCTCACAAATGTATTTAACAACAAACAAAATACCAATTTTCTTCTGGGATCATAGGCCTTCCTGTCCTATTCCACAACAGAATATTGGAATGTATTATAAACTGTGTCTCCTTTCAAGGTATTATCTGAAGACTTTTCAAGGAATGGTTGCCTGCTGAGTGGAAGGAAAAAGCCTGTGACAACATTGAGAAGTTCAAGGTAGCTAACATTATTACTGCTAGTGAGGAGAAAGGAAGAATCCCGTCTAGGACAGGGACATAACAGATGAAAGAACTCATAAAAAATAAGCATGATTTGATGAAATACACTGTGACACCATTTCAAAGCCCTCACCTTGGTGGCTCATGGTGGGCAGGTGAGTTTAGGAAGGCAGCTAGAGGTAAAGCCAGGGCCTGTCTGTAGAAAGCAAAGGGAATAAGACTCAGAGGATTACAGCTCAGTCAGCCTAACCTCAGTTCAGCACTAGGAAAAAAATCATGCTATCTGTAAACATTTAAAAATATCAAGAAGATGAGTATCTTTCAATATAGTTCTGCCAAAGCCATCTGTGGAGGGGAACACCTCCACGATAAGGTGGCCACATCTATGGTGCCTATTGATTGTCATGAGTGACCCCCATGTTGCCCCACTCAAGCTTTGATTGAGAAAGTGTTAACTGGCTTGGACAAAAAACAAAAATCTAACTTTTTGCATAGTTTATAAATGCTACAAATGATGCAGTCTTAGATCCCCAGCCCATTTCATGGAACCACTTCATCCATTGACAAATACGCGGATTGAAAATAATCATCAGTTGTTTATTGCCAAGCTGGAAATCTCACGAGGCATTCCAGAGGAATCTCTTCTCAATTCAGAGCTAGTTCCCTTATGATGTGAGTGTGGATGTAGGGAACGCTCCCACTGAAAGAAACTGAAGATGCTGGAATGGCAAGGGGTAAGAATGTTTGCAAAGGGGTTGTAATGGGTAGAAGAGGAATTCTGAATAATCTGCACATAATGAAGAAATAACCTCAAAAAATAGAATGAAACTCAGTAAGAACATTGTTCTGCTCTTGCTGAGGCATAATCAACTGCACAGAAGCTAGGTTAGACAGCATTTCTACACAAAAGAAACTGAGGGCTAAAATGATTCGGTAATTGTGCAGTTTTACACCCCTTGTCCATCAAAAAATTAGGTCAGAATTTTTGAGGATGTTATCTGATTCTCCAAAAGAAGTCAGCGATAACCCAGAAGTTGTTAAAATTATTCTACAAATAAGATTTCTGTAGTAGAAATTTGCAGCATTTTTCCTGTTATTTGTTAGTAACCACTGAAATTTAGCAAAATTCAACTTAAAACTGTCATTCAATCCCCTTTCAGCAAACTTCACGCTGAACAAGATGCCTCAGTTAGGAATCCTAAAAAATATACTGAGGCATCTCATAGGTCCATGGGGTGTTTCATAAAACAGTAAAAGGATTTTAGAACACGAAAAAGGTAAGATCTATGAATAGTCTTATATTCCAAAGTCAGTTCATCCTTTTCATCATATCATTTACTGCATAAGCCATTTTTAACATAGAGAATCCTAGGAATAAAAGAACTAACTATTGCAAGAATAACCATCTAAATTTTAATGTTACCTGTTCTACTTGAAATACCCCTGGTTATATATTCAGTTAGTCAAAAAACTCCCGTTATGTTTAATTGCCTATCAAGACTCCTATTAATATTCCCTTACTTGCAAAGTGTTGCTTCCCATGGAAAGAACTAACAGGTGGAGGAGAGCGTGGAAAATATCATCGGTGACTGGCATGGACTGTAGCAATATCCTTTGAAACTCTTCTGGGTTAAAATTGTTTCTGTTTTATGGAATTCAATGTTTGCTGTCTCTTTTTAAGATAGGACTGTATTTTACATCAAATCAGAAACATATGTTCTTCGTTTTATAAAAAGAATATTTTTCTTATGACTACTAATAATCCATATTCATATAATTCATACAATTTCCAGTAAACATACAGCTTTAAACATCTTCATCTTCAATCATGGTCATTCAGAAAAAGCAGCATAACATTTTACAGATATCTTGGAAATGCCTACTAAGAATATTTTCTATTCTTTGGAAAATAAATAGCCAGATTCAGACAAAATAGGAATTAGCATTTGTTCAGCTCTTTGATGCAGATGTCTCATCCAGGATATCAGATGCTTTTATAGTGCTTGAGAAATCTGTTGGATTCACTGATTCAGCAGTTAATTATTTCTTTCCATAGATGGAGTTCACAGACTGAGGGCACTGACCCATGTGCATTTGGCTTCTGAAAGCCCAGGAACATTTCTATCTAGATTCATCTTTTCGCTTTTTGTTGCTAGAAAAAGGGATAAAACTGCCACAGCTCTTTTGCAGCAGAAGCAGGAAGGTCTGTTCTGAACAAGACAGGAGGCCTTCAGGTAATAGGAATGGAAAATGCTTCAACATCAAATCTGCCAGCAACATTGATCAATACACCGTAGAATTCAAAAAAAAATTAAAAAGATGTCTAGAGTCTGAACATCTTTTAGGATATGAAGGACTTTCAGCAGTGTGAAAATCAGCTTTTATATTAATTGACTTTTCTTCTTGATAATTTCATTGCTCGCAGTGGGTAATAAAACCTTCCAGTGATCTACTTGAGAATCTCGGTATAGGCAGGGTCTGCTGCATCGCATTCAATTTGCTTTTGAACAAAGTCTGAAAAATCATGCCCAGACATGAACATACTCAGAATTCAAAGAAAACTGGTGCTGATTCAACTTCTGCAAATTCTCGGGTTGTCTCGTTAGTCAGATGATTAGATGTAAGAAGCAAGTAATATCTAAATTATGACTTTTAAGTAGGTGTTTTACAAAGACAGTACAATAGGACACTACTAATAAAAGGACTCCCCCTACCTGAGACCGTTTAAAACCTGGTATCTTTTGTGACACACCATTAAAACTCATAACATAAAGTATAAATATTTATCCTTTACAAACACATGTTTAATCCATGGAGTCAATATGTCAAAGATAATACCCATCTGAAGAAAAAAAAGTGCTGCAAAATATATATAAATATGCTGAAAAATAAAATGTGACTCAATTTTTTGACCTTGCATGCAAAACTTGACGATAAGCACTGACTAGATCACTTAGTCACCATAATAAACATTTTAAGTGGTTCATATCAGGAACACCATAGTCACAGAGTCAGATTTTCAGCAGCTGTAATTTCACAGGCTATGTAATGCCTTCACCAAAAACTGGTGCGATAGGAGTTTTAGAAATACTGTGGTGGAGCTGATAGCCATTTTTAGCTTTCTTTCAGAATGTGGTTTAGTCCCCTTAGATCCCTGTTACAGTTGTGTACACTGTTACACTGAACAAGTCTCTGTACCTGGCCTTGGGTTATGGATAGCTCAGATGAAGTAACCTCTGGAAGGGCCTCCCTCTCCAGCAACAATAAAAAGAGTCTGAGCAACTAATTTTTAGAGGATAATTTTTAGATCACTGGAAATAGTGAGGTGAATCCCACCTCTTGAATATTTCTGGCACTGGAGAGTTCTCCAGTGAGTGCCACAGTGAGGCTAATCTTACTCATCAAGTCTATGCAGGAGAGGTCTAGCAGAAAGAGCTCAGGAGTGTCAATGGGACCCTGTCCCAAATTCAAGATTCAATTGAAAGTGATGTGGAAAGGGCAATGGCATACATGAAAGAGAGAGGTGAAACTGGAAGAGCAATTAAGAAATACATTCCCTTTTCCCAATCACTTGTTCCAAAGCTGAAATACAACTCAAGAGCATCACCAAGTGACTGCAGATTAAAAGTATATATCCAAAATAACTGTCGTGCGTACTCAAAGATTTCCCTTTATTTACTTTCAGACATCTCTACCCATTCTCACTGTCTTTCTGATGCTTTGTATTCATACCACTAGTCACTGGTTTCCAAATGATCTTTCACTGGCTTCATTCCTCAAGCAATATTTATGGTCTAGACTTAAGACAAAAGCATAGAAAATCAGAAGAGTTCTACTGCACATCAAAGGACAAATCTCCCTCATAGTGCAAGACATTTTGCATACAATGCTAGAGCAGATGTCAGTTTTTTTAGCTGGAAAATTGGAAAAAAAAAAGGAGAAATTCATTAATTTGAAGGAAACTCCCAGAGTATTCTCTCACCTTTTAAGTAATTCTTAAGGTTTGGTTGCCTAAAACAAATAAAAGAAAACTTCAGCAAATCTACAGAACATTTAATGGAAAATGTGTGAAAAACTTCCTCATGTGTATGGGCAGTTCAGTTTCCTCTCTGCTAATGCTGCCCGTGGGAATTAGCTAACTGCTTACTATACTTCAGTCTCACTGAATTCTCATGTATTAACATGGTAAAAGCCTAAAAATTTTAATTGTTTTCTTAATGGGAGTGATTTGCACTACAGGTTTGTTATGAATATGCAAAAGCTAATGTTATCAGAGAGCTATATTTCTTCAATACATATCTAATGGTAAAATCAACAAATTTCAGTTTTGCAAAGTTGTTGTTGAATCTTAGTATCCCAGTTAATGCATTCTTCATTGCTTCCTCATTTTATTTCTGATACAATAAGATTCACTAAATAATGTCACTGAAAAAGTTAGCAGCTGACAGGAAAAAAAGACTATTTCTGATTGTGTTGTGTTTCCAGTTAGCCACAACACACACATTTTCAAAAACCCAGAGCAAACTTAAGTTTTTTATATTCAAACTCTGTTATCCTGGTACAAAACAAACAGCTCAGCCTTTCTCAGTTTTGTAAATACCCTGTGTGAAACATATCATCTTTTATCGGTTTCTAGAGGGAAAAATGATTTTAGTAAAAAAAAAAAAAATTAAAAGGAGCCATGGTTATTTTCAGAATGAACTGGAAGCAGAAAAGAGGACTGCATGAAAGTAAAAATTGGTTATCCTCTTCTCTGTGCAAAAAAAAAATATAAAAAACCCACCAACAAAATAAACAGACTTTGAAGCATCCTGTTGAGGAAACTAGAGCTAGCTATTTTTTTTGAGTCATGTTACATAACAATTTCACATCTCTATCATATTTATATAGCACTGGTGCAAACTCCCCCATTCTATTTCTTTTGTAACTCTCTCAAGAAAGATATATCTTAATTTTGGATGTTGCAGTTCTCCTGGCCTGCAATGAAACACGTTTAAACTATATTGCAGTGAGTTAGTGGCTGCCACATGCTCAAAACACACGTGCAGAGTTTCTGTGGCTCAGCTGACATGCAAGAGCTTGTTAAGCTCCACCAGTTTGGTTATTTGTCTGAACCCTAAGGCTACTTTGCTCTGAACTATCTAGTCAGGCACAAGCCTATCGGGAGCCGCCACACCTCTCCTGACAGAGATGGCACAGCTGGAAGTGCATTACTCATCAGGCATACTGAAAAGGAGAGAATAAACAAAAGCATTTTCATTTTTAATCTAGGCTCCAAACCGAGCGTACTGAGAAAATACACTGCTTAAAATACACTTGTCATGCTCTGTGAAATCACTTGATATGCTGCTCAGTTATGATTTAATTAGCTCAGTGGACTTTGCCATCTAAATATGAAAAAAGTTGGCTTTAATGCATTGGAAAGTGAGGAAGCAGCAGCACCGATGAAAGTTCAGCAGCAAGCAGACATTGTCCACGCTTCCCTCCACTGTCCCAGCAACCCTGACTTGCAGCAATTTGCCCTGAGGCTGCCAATAACATTGAATTTTGGCAAGTCTCTGTTATTTTTGTATGGGTAAAGCAATCCCATTCATTTCTTTTTGTGACCTTCTTAAGAGTTTGTGTCATAATCTCCCATTATGAAAAAATCCCAGAAGGAATAATTGTTTCCTGCAGCATGGTTTGTAAAAGATAACAGTGCAAAACGTTATTCTGACACTGGAGAACTCATCCTCAAACTCTTTATTACCCTGGCTACTGCCTGTTGAATGATAACATATTCTTGTTATATATGATATATAATATAATTAATAATTGAAATATATAATATAATTAATATGGAGAATCATAAGATTATACATCCCATTCCATGCCATATCTCTGTTCTGAATATTAATTCATATTTACAGCCTGAAGTACAATCATATAGTCTGTCATTCATTGCTTAAAGGCAAGGATAAGTTTTCAAAAATCTCTCTAGTTCGTGTCAGCTCTTACAAATCTGTGATATCCAAACCTGAAATTCTTCCTTATTTGCTTGACTTCAGCAGAAGTGTTCTCCTAGTCAGCCGCTTTCATGTTTCTCTGCAACCGTCAAAAGGCAGATCATCATGGTAGATGTAATAAAAAAATGGAAGATTGTGTTCAGGATGGGACCCAGTCTTCTGAAGCACGTGCTTCAGGGATAGCTCAGCCTCGGGCTTGCTTTGCCTCACAAAGAAGATCTGCCTCCTTTCTCCCAAGAAGGGAGCTCTCCTTTCTTGACTCCTCCTTGTCCCCTGTTTTTATTTCCTCCATCAGTTTACCAAAACAATTTGAAATGGAGCAGCAAAGGGTAGTGGATTTCCTCCCCCCGTCTTCCCTTGGGAAGCAGACACCCACTATTTTTGGGATTTAGTAAATCAGCAGCTTAAGTGTTGATCTGGTGTCTTCATTCATATTGTCTGACTGGTATTTTCAAGTACTGTTGGATAATCTAGATAGAGGCAATTGGCTGTAAGGTTTTCTGTAGAAGTGATATTGCTCTTACAGAAGATAACTTTAACATTCCTCTTTAGGAATGCTTCCCTAGATTAATTGAAATTTCTCTCTTCTTAAACTTTTAACTACCTTTTAACCATCCACGTTTTCTCAATGCAAGCCCAGTAAAATATTTAGTTATCCATTTCTGGACAATTATTGTTATTGCAGGCATTAGATTAGCATTTAGGAGATCTATTCATATAATTTGCAACAATCTGCTTTGCCTTAGACTTTTTGATCTTTTCTTTGCTTCCAAGTGACTATCCTTTCAAGATTCCTTCAAGAACAGAGTCCCTTTAAATAAATTGCTACCTGGAAAGACTATGTCCCTAGCCTGGAAAATGAGCTGGGTTTTTGTCCAGGAATAGGAGGCTGGTCAATCTTAATTTTTGCAGTTTGAAGGACCACAAGCTGCTTTTCATTTATTGTTTCTTCTTTCAAACTACCCATGTTTGGATGACCTGAGTATGAGGCAAACCCTCACACATCGTTTCTAGGGCTATAGGAATAAATAAGCCTTCCTATCTTTTCAAAGACACTCCTCAAGTTAAGGGGCATCAGAATAAATCATAAAGATGGCTTATATAGAGCGATTATTAACAACACATTTGCTAGCAGATTCTTTCCATGTGAATGATGAAGGGAAAAAAAAAAAGACTCTCTTCTTTTTTATTATTACTGTTGCTGCTATTAAGGGGCATTTTCCTTGCCAAGTAAACTTTTGTACTTCCTAGACTCAGGGCCAAATCTAAGAGAAAATTATTTAGAAGGAAGCAACACACTTTTGACCAAAGGAAGAGTCCAGACTACTTGTGCTGAGCAAGTCATTCCCAGATGATTTTGCATGCAGAGCTTTACCTTGTTGGCTTGCTAAAGAGGAAATGTGGCTTTGTATTTTGTTATACATACTTTAAAGCCAAACACACTATAATTTCTCATGAGCTAGAGGGACCTGAACTGTAACATAGAAGGAAGTAAAGTTTTCTGGTGACCGCTTGAGTTATTGCTCTTGCAACAACATAATAGCAGAGGGTTAGGATATAGCTGGGTTGTCTCCCCTGTTGTTTTAACTGCTTCATTAGTGTGTGTTCCCAAAGCCCAGGGAAACATAAGTGTCCCCAGGTGACAACCAGTCAAATGATCCTAGACCAGCTGAAAAACAAAGCAGCCCTACCTGAAAAATTTCAGCTCATATAAACTGCTGCACTTACAAGAAAAATATTCTGACATTTTGAAGGCACATTGAGCTAGAACAAATTAAACAGTTTTCTAGTGAACCTCTTTAAATACAACTAAGTTCCAGCTTACAAACAGCTAGAGAAGACCAAAGGTGTTGTATCATATCTTCCAGTATACATCATTCATTAAGTCTCGATAGACAGCTTTATCCAATTTTGTTTGATCTCTGCTGACTGGAACACACTACACCTGTGAGACAGACCCCATGTGCAAAGTAAGACTCATAAATGAAAGCCAAATGTGGCTGGAAAGAGTGTGTGCAAGTTAGAACATGTGTTTAGCTAGAGATTTCTTCCAAGCTTTTGCTGTTGATTTCTTTAAGCTCCCTCTGAGTGGGCTATGCGTTTATAGTTTCTTAGGTCTCGTTACTAACAATTTCTTTGGCACCAAATTCCAGTCAACACCAAGAGACTCAGAGCATTAACTACCTATTTGCACCTCTCCCTGATGCAAGGCACTTCTCTGGGCAATAAGAAGCTTAGCCTGTACAGCTGAGTCCTGGCAAGGTGACTGAGAAAAGCTGAGACTTCAATATTCCTAATCAAATGTATTCTTCTTATTACCAACATAAGGCTGGTGGGCAGGGGAAATAGTGCCTTGATGTCACCTGAGGCCTTTCATATGAAGCACAGGACGATGCCCACCACTGATCGGGATGGGAGGGTATCTAATGTGACTGCACTCCTGTGTAAGGAAGACTTTGAAGTTTTATGACTGGCTGTCTTTTATTTTTCCTTCCTTTTCTATTTTGTCCAATCTGCAAACACAAATCTGAATCACACATTTTTACTTTGGTGGACTCCAAGGTGAGATTTTGCCAAGTAATAAAAAGTATAACATTTAGGTAAACCTGTGAAATTCACCTGCAAACACTGGGTGCACAAAACTGCACAAAGAGAAAAGCCTTCTTCAACCATCTTTTACGATATCTGTTAAGAGGGAAGGTGAGTATCAGAGTATGATGGAGCATTTCTTCTGAGTGTGGAAGAACCTCAGCTGACCATGAGGGAAAGGCTCAAATCAGGACGTGCAAACGAATTTTATAAATAAAATATTGTCCTGTTTCCTCTGTGTACCACTCTGTCATGCACAAAATCCTGAAAATCCAAGCTGCGATTGCTGTTATTAATATACGTGTATGTAGAAGGGAGTTTTGGCCTTCCAAAAATATGGTTCTGACTCACTAAGGGTAGTGTGTGAACAAGTCACCTAGAATCATTAGGAAAGTTAAAAAGTACCATTCACAATTGAGATCTAAATAATTGCTTCTGTTGTATTCAGCATATGAGGCAGATATTGCCTATTTTTTTGAACAAGAGCAATATCGAAGGACATGCAATTAACACTGAAGCAGACCTGAAGCAGACACAAGCAGTGGAATATGTTGAAAGAAAAATCTAGAAACTCATGTTCATATTTTCCCATGCTGTACATGTCAGAAATTCCATGGATGCAGGAGTGCAAATCAATGCAAGTAATCTACAGCATCAGATCATTTGCCATACATGTAGTGGGAAGAAGATTGTGTGTAGACATTATCACCAGCGAATTTTTTTTTTTTTTAAATACCCGCAAATCAAAAATTAATCCAGAGGGCAAAAGAAACACTTTTTCTTTCTGTGTAGGTTTACCTCAGCTAAATAAGATCCTTGTGTCTCTGTCATTTGAAAAACAGTAATACATTAAACTGAAGGCTGCAGGGGGAAGAGTGGGCTTTTAAACTCTTCTTGTCTGCTTTTCAGACATTGTTTAAAAGTTTTTAAAGATCTGGTGAACCAAAGGTCAGTGGAGGGTTAGATGCAGTAGTGGAAAAATAACTGGCTGGCATATTACGTGGAATGTGTTGCAATCACTTTGAAAAACGCTGGAAATCTAAAACTGAGGAATTTTATAGAAATTAAGGAGTTATTGGCAATGGCCTTGACAGAAGACAGCTCAGTGGAAATATCCTCATCCTAAAAAAACTCCTGACGACATTTCTGGCTCATTCGTTTTTACTGAATGGCAATAGACTGACATCTAGTGGTTGTGGTCCTCTGAGGACTATCTAGGCCCAAGCAGGTCTGGTTAGAAATTATCTGGTCTAATCTGTATTATTTTCTAACGGAAAGTATATTTTTGACTTGAAAGAAAAAAAAAAAAAAAAAAGCTTTTTTTTTCCAGAAGGATTCACAAGTTTTTTATTCATTTTCATCTTTCAACACTTCTGCTCCAAGGAGACCCTGGCTCCATCATTGCTCCTCCCCAGGATTCCCTTAGGGAAGAGGGGCTGAAGACTTTCCTTTGCTCTTCAGGGACCACATGTGATCCTTGGGAGTTTGGACCTGAGAAAAGTATATGAAAATTAAAATCCCTGTTGCTCTGCTTCCCACAGCCGTGTTTGCCTCTCCCGGGTGCCAGGTTTCCCTCCGAGTGCTGACTTTTCGAACCCTCCTTTAATCCAAGCCGTCTCTGCTCACTTTGCTCCACACTTCTGCTCCACCATTCGCACCCTGAGGTGTGACGGACACTGCTCTTTCCAGACAAGGCTCCCTCAGAACCTTCCATTCCCCAACGGGGCTGGTGAATCCAAAGCCTCTCAAAACTCCCCCTGCGGAGCAGAAGACCTCCGCAAACAGCAGCCGTGAACACTCAGTCACTGCTCAATAGATGTTGGCCTGGTTTCCCAGCATCTGTGAACAGGAATGGTCTGGGGAGGATGGGAAGGGAAAGGCAACGTCACTCCCAGGGTCATGGGGTGTGAGGCTGCTGGACCTGCAGCAGCAACAGCACCGAGGTACCGACCATGAACGAGGGACCAGCTGTACCCAGGGCTGGACTGCTCAGCGGGAACGAAAACTTGTAGCACAGCTCTGATTTGCCGCTCTGTTTTTCCTTCGCTCCCTGTCTTGCATACTCCAGTAATCCAGTATTTGATTGCCTTTACTTCATTAGAATGCCCACTTTGAAGAAAAAATATAATTAATGCTGGGATTGTAAAATATGTTCACTATGGGTGCGCTCGTTAACAGAGCAGAGCAATAGCGCTTTCTACAGATGGGAGGCTGTGATATATTCGTGAGATGTTTCTTTGGGTTTTCTTCATTCTTCGTATTTATTAAAGCAATATTTTTATTCAGCAGACTGATTTGACTTTGATTTATTGTTTAAGAACAGCTGGGGCAATAAATCATGCCATGTGTCACAGTTACTGTTCCCTTGTTTAGCAGAGAGAACAGACAAAGCTTTTCTAGAAAAAAAGGACATAAGCTTTACCTCGTTTACTAGCTGGTACTTCATCTGTTATAGAAAAGAGAATCTGGAAGAAATACATACGTCACCAATCAACTTTGATTTGATTTGAGTACATATTCCCAGAAATTGCTGTGGTTTTTGAGACTGCTTGTCTCCTGCTTTCGGCACTACAATAAATATTTTTCCAGGCTTATTTTGATGCCTTTGTTACATATGTTATTTGTCCTGGACTTGTGGGGAAAATGCTGAATGAGAAGCAAATCCCCAGCGCTGTTGCAGCTAGGCCGTCAAAGGCTGCGAGAGCGAAGCTTGGACTGCGTCAGGCAGGACATCTGACAGGTGCTCAGACACTGCATTTGAACTTCAGACACTGCATTTGAAAACATCTTTTCATTCAAAAACTTTGCTTGCAGATTCACTTTCTGTCTCTCTTTTGATTCCGATACTGCAGAATCAGTATTTGTTTTTTAGAATTTGCTTTCAGTCAGAGCCCAGATTCCTCTCTTGAAGACCCAGATGTTGCACTTTCAGCCTTATTTTCATGTATGTGGAGCATCCACAGCTCTGGATGCCTTCTGACTGCATGGATCATCAATCATGGGATGATCTGAGGTCAATAGCCTAGCAGCAGACCGTGTTATAATCTCAAACTCTGCTGTCCCAGAGCCGTAAATTGCATTATGGAGCATTTTGGGACACCACAAAGCTGGCTCTGGGCAGGTAATATTGGCTGTTTCCACCTCACAGTCGGAAGAGAAGGCAGTTTCTGCTCATTTCATGACAGGTGTGTTCCTGCCTTTTGTTGTTTGCTTTTGTAATCTGGGTGTCTGGTTTGCAACCCAGCTGCCAGAAGAGGATTAGCAACCACTAAAGTAAAGTTTGCTTTTTTCCACTTACCAGATGGCTAAAGAATTATGCCCATTTCTTTTGGATATGAACTTTGCAACTGCCTTTTGAACCTGTGTCAGCTGGAGATTCAGTGACTGTGTGATGCTCTGCACAGGGCACTGTTTCAAGCCTGTTTGGAGGCTGCTGCTAATGCTCAGTTCAGCCTCCCACTTCTTATGAGGCATTTGCCTTCATGGACGTATCAAATGTGGGCTCTCCACAGGTTGCCTGCCAGATCAGATTTTTGAAATCAGCCTAGGAAGCCTGTCCCTTCCTAAAAGATGTCTTTTTCTTCCTCATGGCAGCCAAGCAGAGCTGCCTTAGCAATATTCTATTTTTGAGCTCCACCAGCATTAGAGCAGGGGCACAGCAGGAAATTCTCTATTAAGGTTCAAAGTCTTGGAAATTATTTTTCCCCTGAGCCACATGTAGTCATTAGTCTCCGAGAGAGAATCATATTCCTCGCCTGCGAGAAGGTGGGTGTGGAAAAGTAGGACATAAAACTCTGAGGATGGCAGAAGGGTGAACTCATTTCCTCCCTTCTGCTCTAGCTATGTGTTGAGGCTGAGCTCAAGGAAACATAAAGTGATTGGTTTAATATACTTAAGTCTAGCAAAGGTGCAAGAGCATTGGAAGAGCTTTCTTTTATGAGCCTATATAAGTCAAAAATATATATCCGAAAAGAAAGGGGAAGGGGAGCCTCAAGACTTTTGAAAAATCATTTTTTTTACTGTTGTTGCTGCTGGAATAGATAATGGTTCTTGATACCCAAGCAAGAATGTGCAGCTCCTGTTTGTGCCAATATGATTTCTGGAACATAAATTTAGGGAGACATAGTTACCAGGAAGAGTACAATATACCTCTAGTTTGAACTCTCGTCCCTCCACTGATTTTAACAGAACAATGGGATAGGAATTCTTAGAAATAAGAATTATAGTTAGAGAACATTAATGGTAGGTAGGGGTTGGTTATTTAAGTACAGTGTTGGTTAAGTCACACTAAGGAAGCACAGTGGTGGATGTAAAACTTTTAAGAACAGATAAGACAAATACCTGTCAGGCATAGAAAATTGTGTTTCCATATGGTAAAGCAATGAAGAAACGTCCCTTTCCAGCCTATTATCTGTGTTTTTTGAGGTTTGTTGTGACTCTCAAGAATACAGCAAGTTTCTTTTTAATCATGACTGTGCCAAATAGAGGCATAACAAATAAAATTATTAGGATTACAACACTGGAGCTATTTGTTCAGTAATTAGCTAGAAAAGGACAGGAGATATATGTGTATAAGGGAAATATATGATATGCTGGGTGGTCTTTACTCATCCTCCAAAAATGCCTTATGTTCCTAATTTGCTGACTCTCTGTCTCAATTATATTTATCTATCTGAAATGTTTTTTAAAGCATGAAGCATTATGTTGATGGAAAAAGCTATCAGACGTCTATTGGAATCTTTCAATTTATGTCTCATTTATAAAAATTACATCAGACTTAGCAAAAAGAAAATGAGTCAAACTGAAAAACATGTTCAACATGTTCAACAAGAATAGGCAGAGCAGCACAATATAGACACTGTCTTGGTGTCCCAGGACTCTGCAGTGTGCCCTGCAGACCAGTCCCTGTTCATCATGGACCATGGAGAAGAACAGACCTGCCAAAACGTGCTGGAAAATGCCCTTCTTCCTTTTTATCTCCACAAGGCTCCTATCCATGTCTTCATTGCTTGTGCCTCCAACAATATGGCAACAAATGGGGCAATGATCACCAGTAGGATCACCAGATCACTTCAAGCTACCTATGATATTCTGGAACTCATTTATCAAACCACCATTATATCTGAAGCTTAAAGGCAATGGATGGAGCATCTACATGTTACAAGGGTGTAACATGAGGCGCTTTGACTAACAGACAGCCATGGATGCTCTATCACTCCATGATGGTGCTGCGCTGAAAATACAAAGCAGAGTAGCATCTATAGAGCAGACCTACTTCTGGATGGAAGTCAAGGGGTGAAAAAAAGCAAATCAGATCAGACAGCATTGTTTAATTGTTCTGAAAAACGTACTCAAGACACAGAAGCAAGCGCAGTGAAACATGTAGTTGGTGAATTGTTGTAGATAAAAGGGAAGAATTTAGGAGAATAATTACACAGGTTTAGTGCAAAATGCTAAAGTTTGCACCATTTTCATCATACATGAAAAAACACGAAGAAGACAAAAATCGCATGTGAGAGGACCTAGAGAAAATAAGGAGAATGAACATCAAAGCACTGGTTGCCTTTTTTTTTCAGATTCCTTAATATTTCCAGAATAGCGAAGTGATTTACTGAGGAAAAGTGCGGTGAAAGAGATAAACAAAGCTATGCTTTCCAATTATGTTTTAAAAAAGAGTAGAAAATCCGCACAATGGAACTGAAAGGGAAGAGAGAGAAGAGGATAATCTGAGCCCCCTAGGAGAATGCCAGAGCATTAGTCATCTCTTGACTCTACCACAAAAGGTTAGTGGTATTTTTAAGAACACATTCCTTTAATGAAAATAATTTCCTAGCAGTGGTCATTTCAGGATGGTCATAAACTCTCTCAAGGGAAGTGGAAGCCCCAGTGCTGAAGTCAACAAAAGTTAAACAGAGGAAAAGTAGGAGGAAAACTGCCAAGGACTCCCCAGAGGGGACAGGCCCCAAGAAGAAACTGCAACTGAAAGAGAAGTGAGACAGGAAAACCTGGTAGGGAACAAGTGATATAGGTGAAGATATGGATGGAAAAAAATCTGTAAGGAAAGACTGTAGAAAATAGGTAAGCGCTTCCTAGAGATTACTCTAGGCAATAGTGTCTTTGATATGATGACACCTTTTCAAGGCCAACTTGCTGTCATTTAATTTAGGCTTGCTTAAATTGAACGGTATGAGATATTTTTATGGAGATGAAGTAGGCAGGCCAAAATGCTGTCACCTGTCCTATAGCCTACAATACAGCATTCTTGAATTTTCAGTTTTACAAGTTGTAGCTAATAAATTTATCAAAACATATTAAATAAGCCCATAGACTCCAGCACACCAAAATTTTACCTTCTGCCTATTCTCTTTCTTCATGCTTGTAAACATTTTTCCTTTACGTGTGTCTTAAAAAATCTTACCCTTTCCTTGACCCAAAGGTGATTTTACTGCTGTCTACTATGTAAATTTCTTCCTGCAGGGAAATTCAATATACATTTTAAATGCACTAAGCATGCAGAAAGGAAGGGAAAACAGTCACATTTTCAACAACTACTCCTGCCACAATAGATAGCCTTGTAATTTTTTTACACAAGGACAGTATAAAGGTTGGTCCAGAAGCACTGAATCAATTAAGGGCAGTTACAGAGACAAAAGCATCATCATCTTTGGAAACATACCAGGCCATCCACGCAATATTTACTCCTTGAAACTCCAAGGTGCTCTGAAACCTGACCAGGTCAGTGGAGAAAGCGTCACTGACTTTGCAGGCTGAAAAAAAGCTTAAGTTTCTTTTATTTTATTAAAAGACTATGTGTTTTATCATTCTGGAATTATACGTGGCAGTGTGTTGCCAAGGAGACAAAGGAAAGTCATGGCTCACGAACTAGGTGGCAGGTCTGCCTCTGTGAGGAAATGAGTCCATGAATGGAACTCATCAGCCCAAACAAGCCCATGATGCCAGATGCTCACCTAGAAGTATGCAAAGTTGTTGGATTCTGCACGCTTCCAAACCTCATTGACATACTTGGGAGTTAAGACTGCTTAGCATCACTCTGTATAGATCTCTGAGTACCACAGCAATTTGATCCATTGTCAACTGGAGAAAACATCACTATTCTCACTGAATGGCAAAGGCAGAAGATCTGATACTTGGCTTGCTGAGACCACTTAATATTTTAAGCAAGTTTTATTGCTAGGCATTTTTTTTACACTGGAAAAAAATTAATAGGCTTGGTCATTTGATAGGCAATGGGGTAAAGACACTGTTTTTCAAGGTAGGTGATGACATATCAGATGAGCTCAGGGAAGAAGGAAGAAAAGCTGTAACATGAATCTATAAATTCAATATATTGATTCAAAGTGATAAACCGTGGTTATAACCAATAGACACAAAGACTCCTTAAAACAGTGTAGTTGTCATTTACTGCAAGTCTTTCTGTTGCTTTTTTAATGTGCTTGATTTTCCTTTTCTGGCTGCCTTCTCTGGGTTGGTCTATAGGCAACTGTTTTAATTATATTAATGCTATGGGAACTGGCAAGGGAATCTTCCTTGCCCAAGGAAATAGACTTTGGTGCTCCATTTCTTCAGCTTAATCCACAGGATCTGTCCTGAAATGTGATCTATAGGATTTCTAGCATGGGTGGAAACATTTTGTAGAACAGGGACTGACAACTAGAATGGACTAAGAGCTTTAATTTAATTACCTCACACATGCTCTTGGGAAAAGTGATCATGACATCATATGATGTTGTTACAACACAGGGATTGAAATCTATTTCTAACATACAGCTCACTGATAGTCTTATTGCAGTTGCTTGTAGTTCTTCATTTTTTCATGAGTTCAGAGTTATGAAATTGCAATTTTAAGAACTGATAGCCCATACTATTTAGGCCAAAATTAGTTGTTCCTGCTTGGGCAGGTTTGTTTGTTTGTTTGTTTGTTTTGCTTCTTCTGAAACAACTCATGACATGATGTCTGGCTTAGTTTTGTGCCCGGAATCGGGTCTTTCAGGGGAATAATTTCTTTAATCCTCATTTGGAATTCCTGTTCTAAAACAATTAGTCCATTGACAGATAGCAACAGCCCAACATTTAGGTAATTACTTGGAGATCCAAGCTGCATGTGTTGTAGGCCTTGAAACTCAAGTCTTTCTCTTAACAAGTGTGGTTAGGGCTTCGCACTGAGTGTCTGTGAATTAGACATTGTATAACCCAAAAAAAGAGCAACTCCATAACTGGAGTCTTCTAGATAATGCTGTGACAAAAAATCAATTGCTAATCTTTTTCAATATTATGGGAAGGTTCAAAAACATGGAAATGTTCATGGCTTCTAATCTATGAAACAATGTTTCAAAATGTAAACCCATCTTGGAATGAAGGCAATTTTATTAACTCAAGTCAGGAAGATCATTTAGGAATAATTATCAGAGCTAAGTAAATCTGGAATATTCACATTAAATCTGAACCAGAACTTACTGAAATATCCAAGCTTCTGTTGGGTGAGTTAGACTTAGCAATTGTTCCACAATTCCAGCAATATTTTATGGCATTTTCCCTAACTTTATTGTGAATTACAAGTTTTACAGAATTAAATCATTGCTATAAACTCCTCCATGATAGCACTGCAAAGATATGTAATGTATACATGATGTAGCATTCTCAAAATAGAAAACCCTCAAGAATATCTTGTTTTGAAAGTTCACTTCCAGCATCAAAACTGAAAAGAAGAATACAAAGAGAGAACAAGTTAGGAAATTTTCAGAAAATTCTGCAAGAATGTACTGGCAGCAATAAAACAGGATCAACTCAGCCAATCTTGAAGCCTTGAGATCAGAGTCTTAGACTGCCCCTGCTTCTCGTACCGTAATTCTGCGGGTAAAATACTTCCCAAATATGTATGACAAGCTAATTTCACCCACTAGTTCATTTTCCTGTTGCTTCAAAATTCTGTCCTTTCAAATTGTTCAGCTTTTATAAGATCTTCTATAAGACCTCTTGGCTTGTGGAAAAGTAAAGATGATCGAAGAACCAAATGTTTATCGAAAATACTATCTGCTAGTTCCAGATGTTCTTGCACAGTACATAGCAGATACAGAACAGTACACAGAGTATTTTGAAGTACAGCCAGTTACCTATACAAGAGCATACATTAGCCTTCTCTCAAATGCAAACATTTCCCAGTATAGTTGGCAGACATAAAGATTTTCCCAGTCCTAAAATACTTTGCTTCTTAAGCCTCTGCAATGAGGTCAAGCTCTTAGAGGCATAAAACTATTGGCTTTCTTACAGCACTCGGCAGCATGTGCGCCTGCAATGCAGGAGATCTTTGGAGCTGACTCTGAATTCAGCTGCTCTATCATCTCTCCCCAAGCTGCAAAAAGTCAAATATTAAACCACTGGAAAAACTGTTCAGCACTGATATTTCCAAATTTCAGGATAGAAACTCAGAAACTTTAATGAAGTTCAGGTTTGATTCAAATTTTCCGATGTTATTGAATCTGGAATTCTTTCCCTCTCCTCACGACCCCCATCGTTTTTCTGGCCCTCCTGTTACTGAACTACCTTCTGCCCAGCAAGGCAGTGCCAGAATCCAGTGGTAATCCATTCTATTTACGAACACAGTATTTGTTGAACAGGAAACGTAGCCAGCAGTTTTAGGGTATTTCTGATTTCTTTCATTTCTTGGTTTCTTATGTGATTTTTTCCACTCAGCAGTTCTGCACACAGAGGTGGAGCAGCAGTCATCCAAAAGGCAGAAGGGCTAATCAGGGGAGTGACACTTTTATTTAGCTCCTTTTTTTTTTTAAGGCACAACAATTACATCTATAGAGCTTTTCCATTCAATTATATTAAAAGCCTATGATTTTCCACAGAGAAAATTAAATGCAATGATGAAACTTCTCTTATGGGTAAAATTTCTTTTTAAACTATTTTAATGACATTTCCAGAACAACAATTTAGTTACATAGGGGATTAATAAAAGTAAACAAAGGCAAGTTTTTAATGTTTAAATCAAGAGACAATCTGTCATCTCTAAAGTTTCCTTCACTTCAGAAGTTTGAAGCTGACAGAAATGCAAGCATGGTTCATCCTCTGACCCTTCAAATTGATTATTACACCACCAAAGGTTGTATTTGAAGCAGACTGAATGCTCTGTTTATTCCCTTAACTTACAATTCAGACTGACTGTAGTTGCTGTCCTTACTTTAGCCATGAAAGCAACATAAGCTAAATTTACTCACACAGTTAAAGCGAGTTTATGGCTGTTGCTGCTTTGTAGCTTTAAAGGGATTCAAAGTGAAGATGAGAGGATCTGGTCCAGTGCTACGTATGATTATAGGAGACATGTATTGCAAGGTAAAACTTGTATACCTGCAGCCGTGCAGTTGTATCACTCTTTCATAATGTTCCATCATGTCCATGCATCCCTCTGTGTCCTCCGTATTTCAGGCAAGTTTTCAGAAGGAGGCACTGTATTTTTGCCCTGTGTTTGTACGAGGTGGCACAGGGGAGGTCTTGGCCATTGAGCAGAGCTCCTTAGCTGTCCCAATTAACAATAAATAATGGTATGATCAGTCACAACAGCGTGAGCGCCAAGCACTGATGGCCCTCGGCGTGTTGAAACAAGTGCTCTTCCACCACATCTTTTATAGCAGGACACTGTGCATGGGTTCTTTCTTCAGCTCTACACAGCTGAAGAAAATGAATGTGAAGCATTTGTTTAATGAATTTACAAGAACATTTTCTGTTGACAAGTTTTCAGTGACACCAAAAACATTCAGCTGAGTCTGGACATCATAATAATCATGTATCATAACTGCGGCTCCAGAAAGTGTGCTGCAAAGCAAAAAGGTCTGACCGCATGAAAAACCATCCAGAGACTGATTTGGAGTGAAATCTGGTTTCAGAAAATCTGTTTAGAAAATCAGTGTATGTTTTAATCAACTACAGAAGATTTTTCAAAATGGAAATTTGCTGCTTGTGACAGCTAGAGACTGAATTGCTTCTTGAACCTTTGAAAATTCTTATTCAGTGAATGAAAGAATTCTTTACCTGATATTCTTCTATAAAATCTGTTCCTGTGATTGTAGGACTCTGTAGTACAATGGTTTTGTTTTAGGATCCAATGAAATTGAATTATGAATGAAGATGCATTTCCCATGAAAGCAAAGAAGTGGCATATTCCCTCATGATTTATATGTGAACCTCTTCTTTTCGAGCATCTGCCTTCTTCATAAAACACGAGAGTATATAACTTTGTATACTCTGCTGTAAGTTATATATATATATATACATATATATATAAACCTAACAGCACAGTAATTTGACAGTCATGACCATTCAAATAAAACCAGATGAAATCCAGTACAGTATATAGAGGATTAGAACTCAAATTACATTGTGCTTTCTGTTAGGTTCAAGAGAAAGATATTTTAAAAATATATCTTGGTCTGGTTCTCAGATGGTGACAGTCTCCCTGAAGGTTGGCCACGTCAGGCCAAGACCGCATGTGCAGGTTTCCAGTATGAACAGACCAGTAAGTTCATACATCCATAGTCAGGTGACTGAACAGCAGGGAGTTTACTTCCGAAGGAAGAGATCTTTGTGAGCGGGGTATTTTCAGTAATAAAGAACTGAGATTCAGCTCCGTTCCTGATTCTGAAGTGCTTGAATAACCTAAGTGCTTGAATATGGCCCAGCAAACCCAAACATGTGCTGTTTGGTGGCTGAGCTTTGGCAAGGTGCCTCAGCCAAAAGCTGTTGGTGGCCCCCAAAGAAAATCCCATGCTGAGGTCTGTGCTCTAAGTTATGCAAGGCATGTGCCAGTTTGTGCTAATGTTTAAATTACTGTTTTCACCAAGAATATGAGACAAAATTTAATAACGTAGCACCTGATTTTTCAAATGGATGCAATCAATTGCTTCCCAGATGTTAACAGCTAAAATGCTCGAGGGCAGCAGTTCTAGTATTTACCCTGGCCCAAACTTGTGGTTCTTTCATAGGCATCTGCACCCCAGAAAACTGGAAGCACACGGAGTAACTGATGAGTCTGCATACCTCATCAACACTCACTGGGAGATGCTGAACTGAACTGCAGCCAGGATACATGACCTACATCATTGGGGATTTCATGTCACCCGCACAGATTTGGGAAAATTTCAGATTTTAAGTGTTTATACATGCAGCTGCAAGCAAGTAGAACACAAAATAACAAACTGCTGTGCTTCTATTCAAACCATACAGACTTGGATATGCAAAACTAATATCTTGCAGAGCTCAAAAATCTTCCCCTACATTTATCACTGTTCCCATGTAATCTTGCAGGTATGATTTGTTATACATTATCCATCATTTATGAAGCCTTAAAATCACAACTAATAGCCCTAGCAAACACTGTTGCTAAACATCCAGAAGAGACTTTCTTTTGTAGATGTTAATGGGATGTTTGAAGAGATGTAGAGCAGTGCCAAAGAATTTCCAGAGCTAAAGGGTTAAAGATGCCAGGACATCTCTAAATGTCTTTGTCTTGAATTGCCTTTATGGAGGTAGTGAGTATTTTCACTAGGAACGCAGTGATTCTTGTTGTTTTATTACCCATATCATCAATCTGCTTCTTGCACACAATTAATTCAGTGATAAATAATTCATTTGTATCACATCAGTTTGAACAAATAAAAATGTGCTCTGTTGTCTGGAAAAAATGTAATCCTGGAACAAGCAAAGGTGTTTCGGTTATCTTGCTTATAAAATTTGCTTTCTATTTGTATTGTTATGTGTGCACAGTGCATACAGTATCATACTTCTGGTTTTATATCCTCTAGTATTCTGATTTTATCCATGGCGAAAGAGAAGTAAAGTTCAGCAGAAATATGATATGGAGGACACAGCCTGGCACAGAGCTGTAGCAACTGAGGAGAGCTCTCCCTGGGCAGCTTGCTCATATAGTGAATCTGTACACTGTGGTCTAGCAATACATTTATAACAGACACAGTCAAAAATAAGCCATTTAAACCTGTCTACAAACATATGATGAGGATATTTGAAACCTATAAAACCCTCAGCTTAGGAATCACCTGGGAAAGTGGCACACATATATATCTATGCAACTCAGACCTGCTCACGTTTACTAGGAATGTATCCTTGAAAGACTCAGAAGTTCAGATCCTGTGTTTTATACCCTCTCCTACACATCCAGGATGCTATGCTGTCTAATGAAGCATTTTCAGTAAAATTATATCATTCTCCAGATGTTGTGAAGTCTTTTGTAAGTCGGAAGTCTGTTGTCCACATCTGACACAGTAGGAATTACCAGCTGTAGTCTCATTTATACCACATAAGCCTAGTGGTTTGAAAGCAGTTACTCAGTAGTTACCTTAACATAATCAGAAAGTAACTCAAGCTTTGTACATCTATCTCAGTATCACTCTTATCAAATCTATCTCATGCTGCGTCTTTGTCACAGAGCCTACAGATATCAGCTCATAACAAAATATTTAAAAGGACATCAAGATCTTGCTTAGTCCATCCACACCACTGAGACAGACTCATAAAGATTCCTGAGTCATTTGTAGTTGTTCATCTAACTTGATCTTCAGGCAGCATTTGCTGAAGATGCAGACTGTCCCCCTCAGCAGCTGAGCACATGCTCTGTCTATCATATTCGGAAAGTCCTCCCTAATATTTAAGCTAAAACTTTGTGTTTGTATTTTAACCACTTGTTTCTTATCTTACCAGTCATAGTAAGAGCAGACAAATTATTTCCCTCACCTTTTCAAAACTGTTGATATAGTTAGATATGGTTGATAACAGAAACTTCTCAAACCTTACAGCCTTTGTCTTTGGTGTGGAAGCTACTCTAGTTCACTTAACTTGCCCTTGGCAGCTCTGCTTTCCAGACTTCTGACCATCCCCATTACCGGCCTCTGGGAGCTGTGCAATCAGGCCACAGATTTCCTTCTCCAGCCCTAAACAAAATAAGGTTGCGGGCATTCCCAGCAGCTAAGGCGTGGAAGAACGTCATGGCTCTTCCAAGTCGTACTCTTGTTTATACATTTGAGTCTGTTGTTTGCCTTTTTCCACTGCAGCCCGACATTGTTGACTCGTGTTTGACTTGTTTATGCTGGAATGTCCCGTTCCTTGACATCCTTCATGTCCCACGTACAGTGCGTGTGATGCAGAGCAATAGGTTCAGACCAATAAAATGCATTTTGAAAAAGTGTAGGAATATGTTTTGCAACCTGCAAAATAGCTCAAGTAATCTCAACCTCAAGAGCCATTTTTGCTGCACCCAGCATAGCATTAGTACTGATTTACACAGATAGTCCAGCATAGACTGTTCATTTTAAGTTTTGCTCTGTCAACTTTCCTTTCCTTCCTCCAAATGAGCAGCTTTTCATACTTCCTCCATCACTGCAAAGAGATTTAGTGGTTGGCCAGGCAAGACCCAGGGAGGTTTGCCTTTGCCTGCAGTTCCCACAAACTGTTCTCTGCTCCCTCCACAGAAAAGGCAGTGTCCAGGTACAACCTTCTTGCAAGCTAGATCTGCCCCCAAAAGTTGCCAGGTCTGTCTACTAACTTGGAGAGATTGGGGTTCGATTGCAGACTAAATTTAGATTTTTTGTTTGAAAAAGTTCCTATATTTGACCCTATAAAAATCATTGAGCTTCTTCATTCTTCATTTCTATCCAAGCTAATATTCCCTGTTCCTACACATGGTACAACTTGGTATATGATGTAGGAGCAACTTGGAATTCTGCTCTTCTTTACTTACATCTAGATCACTATTGCATGTTGTCCTGCTTCCATCATCTTTACATGGAGGAGATGGATTTGGTACATCACCCCTAGACTTGCTCTTCCAAGGGTATATGGTACCCATCTTAGATCTGGGACTGCAAAGTGTGAGACTTCAGCCACCAACAGCCTATCTGTCTGTCACATGGCTGTTTATATGATGAACTTAGCCCATATCAAGGCCCAAATAAAGCATCAAGCAGCTGCAGAAAATAAATTTTATTTAAGTTATCACCATGAGGGAAGTAGACAATAGTAGGTTGTATTCCATAAGTAGAAAGAAGAGCAATTCTGAAATGGAATCACGGGAAAGAGGTTTCTTCCAGGAAGATAAGCATACTATCAAGGTAATCATTTACATTCACAGATTTCTTGATTTCACATCTTCAACTGATATCTATCAAAAATATCCATAGAAAATAATGTACAAACTCTTTTTAACAGTGAATCTCATTCATCAGTATTCCTGGAAAATTGAGACCTGCTAACTCAGCTGAATTCAAAAGATTATTGAAACAGGCTGGGAAAGAGGGATAAGAGATAAGCAGGGGGTAGAGTACTATAATTGCAATTCTACTTCTTGCAAATATACAGGATTAAAGTCATTATCAAGAAATGAAAAAGAAAAAGAATGAAACCAGAAAAATTGCGAAGGCACGGCTACATAGGTAACATTAGTACTTGTTTTCCATATTCTGGACAGTTAAATGTCTCACTCCTCTCACTTCTTTAATGAGAGACACCATTTTAAGACCACACACTGCTTTCTTCTGAAGAATTCACACTAGATTTTTCCCTTTGCTTCTCCTATACCCTATAATAAATATATTCTAGAGTGTGCATGGTCTCTGTGTATTTGAAAGTAGGTAGATGGAGGGGCAAGAAAACATGAAAAATATAGCATCTGATTTTAAATGAGCAAGCAGAACATGTAACACTGGCAAATTCACTCCATACAAGCATCTTAAAAAAATAACTGGCATGTTCGGTCTACTTTTAATGTCAAGTTAAAGATAAATAATGTTCACCTTTTTTTTTCTGAACTTGAAATAAAACCAAGCAGGAAGACTGCAACAACCCTAAGCTGGATGTGAACAACTGATCAAGGGAAAGGATTACACACACGAACAAGATGTATTAATCACACCGACTCTTATCCAGTACTGAGTCAACCCATTCATCTTTAAATAATCGCTATGGTGATGACATGTAAGTCATACCTGACGCGAAAATCTATAAAGGAAAAATCACTTGGCGCCTCACTGATACACGCTCTCATGTTGAACTTAGAATACAACGTACAGAGAGTCTGTGACTTAACTGCTTGCTTACTGAGCCTGAATTGGCTATCCTTCTTCTCCATATGTAACCACACAGCTTCCTCAGAACATTATTTCCACATGTGCATGTATTAGTCTGCCTGCCCCTTGAGCCAACATTTTAATAAGCATTCACCTGAAAAAAAAAGTCTATACACTTGCCTAAAATGTCGGTCAGCCCAGTCCTCCCTTTCCATCAATGTAAGCCAGAAGAATCCATAGGGAAATCCAAGGAGTCTCCCAGGTAGGCAGCTGCTGTGAATTTGATTAAGAGTCTCTTCTTTTTTTATATATAACATTTTGTTCCTCTTTACTAGGGATATGACTTCTTGTTCCTTGCTCCAGTCACATTAACATCCTTTCGTGACTAAATTTGCCACTCCTAAGGCCTGGGTTGGCTTCAAGGTATGAACACCCTGCTCGTGTCAGACAGATGTTTCCACAGCCGAGGAACCGGATGCTGCTGTCGGATGGTGAGCATTACCAAGAGGTGTTTCCCCTCCATATGGCAACAGATATTTTAAAAGGAGTCCATGGATCAGAAAAAAAAAAAAAAAAAAAAAAAAAGCACTTCTCTACCACTTACACATACATCTGTCTGACACTTCCAGGGCTCCTTGTATAGGAAAACAGATTACATTCACACCAATACTTACATGTAAACACAAGGTTCTCCAGAGTTAGACCAGTCCGCTCAAGTTACTTCTAGGTTTTATCTTGTAGCCTGCACCAAAGCCTCACATCTAGGAAAGGCCCAGAGTCAAATAGTCTCATTACCCCCTCCAGTCTTTAGTTTGGTGTGATGTCAATACTGAAATCAAAATTCTTAAATGTAATGCTTTGATTGACAGCCAAAAGTGATTTTTAAAGGTATTTTCATGTTAAATGTCAACAGTGTCTTTGCTCATATTTAATACAAAAATATCTTGATATGAAACCATTTTTTATTTAATTGAAACTCTAATTCCCATACACATCACCTTCCATGGATATGACAATATCAGGTACCTCTAATCAGGCTGTAAAATGTATTTATTATCTATTACAATTTTTACCTCTATTCTTCCACACTTTCATGAAGAGTGAATCAGTTTTATTGCATTCCTAATGACAATGATAAAAATGTCAATATTTTAATATACTAGCTGTAATAATATTTGCATATCAGCTGAGAGCATAGATAATATTACACAAAACTATACAAAATATATCCTAAATTATATGTTATGCACTTACACCTCTCCTGAGCACTCATCAGATATTTTCTCAGACATTCATTCTCTTTTAATGCTCTCTCACACCCAAACAAAGGTGATATTTGATATAGGGAAAAGTGGTTAATAGTTCATAATTCTTTAGCTACCAAAATTGGGCATTAGGGCTGCAGAATACTCCGTTTGTACCGTTAAACCACATCTGCCTAAGACTGCGAGTCACTTTTTACATCTCAGTTGCCCATCCGCTGCACAGTCACACTCATTACACAAGGATGCACCGACACGGTCAGTCTCTGGGAAATGAGTGGGACACAGCCACCTCCTGAAGCGCCGGCACAGAGCTCCCCAGTTACTTCATAAGATGTAAATTTACAGCACTCCTAACAAGCACATTCAATATGAAAATGACTTTCCCTTTAAAAAGCAAGCAAACAAACAAACAAACAAAACAGAGCAACAATCTCCAGTGCAGGGAAATACCTAAGGACATGGTTAACTTTATCAGAAAGGACCAAACAAATGCTGCTGGTGCATGCGGGAAAATGGAGAAAGACATTTCCTCAACAAAGTGTCAACTCTGACAGAAATCCCATCCTTTTGCTACTTTTCTGATTTGGAAAGTATCTTAAGAGAAGAGGAAACAGCACACTGAGATGGATTAAAACTGAAAATTCACTGAAGGATTTAAGATAAAACTATGAATCAATGATTGTAGTCAGCTTGGAAGGAATTGGTGGTATGGATTTCATAAAAGACTTAAATTGAAGGCAAATGAAGAAAATAAAACGGGATTCCAACTGCAACAAACCGTACATAAAATACAAGACACAATCACTAAGCATAAATTGCCAGTAGGAACATAAACGCACAGCAAGTTTTGAATCTAAATAAGCCCATTTTGCCCTGCAACTGTTTATTCAAGTGCTTGCCCTGGCCTCGCAGAACCGCAGAAACAGTGACAGGTTTCTAGAGCTACATAAATAAGCACGACAAGGACACCCAGAAATCATTTCCATGCCCCAGGCAAAGTTTTCCACAGCTCCTCCAAAACTCCCACAGGGTCTCATATAGGCCTTTGTTAGACACCTGCTGCAGGACAGGCATTTTCTATCTCATTTTCATATAACTGGTTAAAAGTCTATTACCAGGTTTTGCATTCTTTCAGTTGTAAAGCTACATAAGTTAGAATTCATATTTTAGGCTTCTATGGTATTATTTTAACCTAAAAACTATTTTCAAAAACCTCAGTATTCAATTCATTCTTGCTGATTTTTCCATCTAGAGCGCCTTTCTGATGAAGTGCTGTGCTGTCCATGTTCAAGTGGAACCAATTCTTTTAAAGCATTTCTGCATTTTGTCAAAGTCAGCTTGAATTCTACCCCTTGGAACACTGAAAGTTGCTCTTAGCTTATTGCTGCTTGCAAACTTGGTAAGTCACCTTTCTAGCTTACTAAGTAGGATCCCAGTGTACCCCATAGACTTTGACTAAATGAAGCCTTTCCCTCCCTTCAAAAGATCTGCCAAGTCTGTGCAATCCTTCCTCTGCTGCAAATGCCAATTGTTTCAAGAACTGCAAAACCCTGGAGAACATGCCAAGCAGGTCACAATTCCACACAGATATCTTTGAATCAGGAAAGATTTAGGGATTGCTTTCTGATGGAAACCAGAAATGTGTCCAGTCCTCCTTCCAATAGCCAAACCAGCAGCAGGAACTTCCAAAAAATATATGAAAATCTATCTATACAATAATCTATTTCACAACAGATTTCTTCATCTCTCACAGTTCAAGTTTAGCTCAAATTCTGATACCTCTCTTCTAACCAGTTAACTACAGCTGTAATCAGTCCTGGAAGATTCAGCGGTAACATCAGCCCTCCAAGCCATTGCTGTGCTTGAGTGCATCTTTTTGTAAGTAAAAAAATCTTACCACGATCTTGCCACCAAGGTGGTTGCTGTTTCAAGCAGCTTCATGTCTCATGGGTCACTCAGAGCCAGACTACCTCTGATAAATTTCCAGGCGTTTTTAAACCATGCCCACGGCTTTGGTATCTCCTACAAGAAGCCAAAATGTACCGTGGTTGTTGGTACATAATCCTTTCTTTCTCTTACAGGTACATCTCATATCCCTCTCTAACTTATGAAAGTTAGTTAAGTTTCTTTTATGAAATTCATACCACCAATTCCTTCCAAGCTGAAACAAGCATTGCTTCATAGTTTTATCTTAAATCCTTCAATGAATCCTTCGGTGAATCTCTTCGACGGAGATTACAATACCTTCTCCAGGATGCCAGTCTTCTTAGGGCCCCTCTACATCAGAAGCATAAATAAATAAATAAAAAGAAAATTCACAGGGCATGATTCATACAGGACACTAGACCAGATGCCCTGACTTACCCTTTGAAGAAGCCCATCCTCAATAACTATTTAGACAGTACAGGAAGATTGACCTCCAGTTATTCTTCTAAGGTTACAGTCCCTTCACAACTACTTTGGGTTTGCTGGAGCAGTAGCAGTGTGAGAGAGCAAACTAAAAATTAAGGGACAAAAGAGAAAATGAGGGAAAAAAAAATGATTTGCAGAGCACACAAAGCCTACAAACAGCATCCAGCCCTTCATTCCACATGTTCTACAGCCACTGCCTGCTGCAGTTCTCACTGCCATTAAACATTACTACTCCTCAGTCCCTAGTGTGCTAATAATGAAAGGAAAGGAGGCAGAGAGGGAGCAAGAGCAAACGGCACACATTCAGCATTGCAGTTCTAGAAAAATAAAGTAAGGACAAATGTTCTTTTGAATACAAATGAATATATCTTTAGAAACCAGAAAAAAAAAAAATGAAACCATATTCCACTCTGGGAAGTGTTTTTCTTTTCTGTTTCAAGAAATATAGGCATAAGTTATGTGTTAAGGATAAGAACACACAACTAAAACATATGGCAATAAGACTGAGTATGTTTATTACTTTATTATCTTCTCATACTGAGCAAAAATCATAAACTCGCAAACCTACCACTAGTAGAACAGTAAGGCATAAGGAAGAAAAAAGAAAAGAAACATGACAGAAAGACAGAAAGAGACTCTGTCTCTTTTATTATCTGCTGCCATCTGGAAATTGGTGTATTTTCTGCAAGGTCTGGGATTCCAGGAAGAGCTCTAGGTCAAGAAACACGTAACAGAACTGTTCTTTTTTTTCAGAGCTAACAAATGCCATAATTTTATTTCAGCAGATTTTTGGTTTGTACAACTGAGATATTTTAAATTCCATCAAAATAAAACATTACTTCTGAGTGTATACTCCTAGGTTGTATGGTATTTCCCCACAGAAGGGTATTATTTGAACCATAGCATATAGTGATAGACGCTATTGCAATCAACTTGGACATACACTGGCACAGGCGGACTTAACCCTGATCTCCACAAGACATTTGGAAACTTACCACAAGGCAAGAAATAACGCTGGATTCGTACAGGTAGAGGAACACAAGGAATCAGTGAGAAACAGTGGTCATCAGAAATAGCTCTCAGCTCCCTTTCACACTTCATTGTGTGAAAATCATGGCAAAGGAGAGATTTCGGAGGGGTTTGCAGAAGAGCAGTTACACAGCGTTAGGGACACGTGTGGAAGCATGCAGAGCATCACGCTTGAAAAAGTAGAAGGAATCAAAGGCCAGTCAAAAGCACAGGTCATCATACAAATAGGACTTGATTGAAGAGTCAATCAGGAATATTGGAAGAGTGCCAAGGAATAATCTGTACGGTGTCTGTCAGTGGTCAGAAGCCTGACCATAGAAAACACCAGTGCCACATTTCAAATTAAGTTTTAAAACAGAAGGGAGACAGATGGACAGTAGTCTGTAGACTACAGAAAGTGAGGCCTACTGTGTGTGACTATCATTAAACAAGCAAACACTTGACAAATATTATTAAAAGACATCTTTAATAGATTTTTTTTAAATAGCTATTGCAAACTTTATTTGAAGAAAAATAAACCAATATCATTTTTTTTCAAAATCCTGTGAAATAGTCTAGCTCCTCAATTTTACTGTGTAATTTGAAAAGACAGAAACAGTTTGCACAGCTGGTATGTTAATTCACCTCCATTTGCTCAAAACAGCTTATAAAACATTATTTCTTTACCATTTGTGATTTCATCAAAAGTGAAAATATATTTGATGATCCTAATCTAGGTCACAGTGGATATCTGATTACATCTCAAGGCAACCAAGAATTTTAGTTCAAATTGCTTCAGACCAGAATGGAAAAAGAAGAGATGCAATAGTCACCCAATAGGACAGCTAACACATGGTACTTCCCTTAAGCCAGCATTTAGGTGTTTTATACCTAATATTAAAATGCTACCCACCCTATCAATATTAAAAAAAATCATTAATAATATAAGATCCGAACGAGGTTTTAATTTGGATAAATATTAAGAAATCCAGAAATAAAAGGCATGATGCAAAATTAAAGGGAATTTTAACATTGGAGCTCCAATGACTCGGATTTTGTACTATATGAATTCCGCGTATGTTCATACATACTTGAAAAGGTACCATTTAGGAAAATAATGGATTGATCTACATCACATTGTCAAACTTTATCACATATGAAAGCATTAGTGCAATGATATTTCCAATTGACACAAGAAAATGCAATAAACCAACCAAGAAACAACACTGACACACAAATGTCACACAAATGCTGTTATATTTTTAACTGTAAACTACTAGTGATAAAAGTTAATTTCAAATTTCAAATCTCCAATGTATTTAGAGGGCAGTTCACAGTGTGAAGATTTATGTTAGAAGAGGACTGTAATAGAAAAATATTGGCCATTACAATTGTAGGTTTTTTTGCCCTTTGCTTAGGGTTTGAGAAAAAAAAATATGTAACTAGGAAGCAGTGGCCTTCCAACTATAGTCTTTCATAAAAACCTGACCACACAATTTGCAAAACAGAGCCTGATGTATCATTATTGATTGGTTCTTTTTGAAGATCTTTTGTGTTGCACATAAATTGCATAAAACAGGAGCTTCAGTAATGTACACACATATACTCTGGCTTTCTACAGGAACCTATTTAAGCCAAGTATTGTGAAGATTCATACCAATTTAAACAACACCTCTAAGGAAATAGGATAATATTTTGAAAACTGACCAAAATAAATGTCAGAATCTCATGCCCTATTTTCAAAAGGGATTTTAAAGTCAAAAGAGAAGGTAATAAAGCCAGTCTCTGGCTCTACCAATTCCCACATACCATTTGGTGGTATCTCTTGTACCATGTACAGCTGTGCAACTCAGCAAACTCCTCTTGCTTGTACATTAAATGTGCTTTGATTTTTTTCCCCACCACTTTGGGAACTAAACTGTTGAATTGGCTGCAGCCTGCAAAAGCAGCTTGCAAAATCTGCTGTGCTGTAAGGCACAGAGAACTCTCATCACAGGACAAATATTCCTTCTTACATACAACAGTGCACAGTATAGAAGGTCTTTAAATGAAAAACTAAGAGAAATATGTAGAGAGACAAATTTTACCCCTGGGTACAAATACAGCACTTTCTGATAGACTGCATGGATGACAACACAGGTAAAATTTTGGGTGCTCTGCATAGACTATGCATTGCTAGCATGTGGCTGAAAAGGACACTGGAGTACCAGAGGTTACTGAGTCCTCAAATAAACAGCAATCCCTCAAAAATGTTCAGGGAAGGCACAGGAAGACTCCATCCCTGGAAAAAAGAGGCACAAAAACAACAACAAAGTATTTTCCTCCTCTAACCTCAAGAACAGATTCTACAGAATGAAAAAATACATACACTGAACATCTGTGCACAGGTTTCTATGAGACACACAGGAAACAAAATAGTAAAACACTGGGCCACATTATATTCCCTTTTCTCCATTCCATTCACTGCCACTACACAATGTAAAATTTATCCTCTGCAACTCATTAAAAGCACTAGCTATAACTGCGGAGTGACTAAAGGGATCTTTGAAGGCAACCGTGCAGTGAAGTTAAAGGCCACCTGGTGTCAACATTTGTGGCAAGTTACACATTGCACAAGGTTCCTTCAGAATAACTTAGTAAGGAGGCAGATTTGGATTTCTGTAAATGATGTTCCTACTGTATAGAAAAACAATAAAATAAAAATGGATGTTTGTTCACTGACTGTGACAATTTCCATGACATGGTACATTGTTATTGATGCTTCTTAGTAGGGTATGCAAGGCAGCCAAGAGTCATTTAAAAACACGTGTTGTTTGTCTCTGAAAAATAAAAGTAAGGGAACAGTAAGAAAAGCTGCACTTCCTGAAATTAGGCTGAGCAGTCTGAATCCATGTGTTGCAAAGCATATTTGTGAAGCTGGGAAATAAAACCAAGCCTGCAAAATAAAACTAAAAATTTATTCTTACTGTCCACTGCAAAACTGCTTACCTCTAGTACATTTACATTGGAAAATAAGCTTCTTTATCATAATATTCATCAGACATTAATGTCCCTCTTAGAAGTTCTATACAGAGTGCAGACTGAAAGTGTGAGGTTAGAGCTCTTGAGAGTAAAGGAAATGGAGGCGAATGGGACATCACGGCTGTTGTTCCCAAAGGCAATAAAAAAGACTTGCTTTCATAGTTCACCAAGAAATCAAACCATAGCAAAGGACATCCCAGTACTGACTGTGAATGTCTTCCACATCTTACACTTGGCACAATTCAACGTATGCTCCCACATAAGGAATAAAGGAATTGAGGCACAAAGATATATTTTAATTTTGAATCTTGGTTCCTACTAGCTTTGGAGCCATTTAATAAATGGCAAGATTGACAGATTTGCACCCTACTGACTAACTAGTGCTTTGGACTTCAATACATAAGATATTATTTCACAAGGGTCAGAGCAGCAGAGGCATGTTAAGGCAGCAATCAGCTACTCAAGAGGCTAGATCTAATGTGCATCAAAGATGAGCAAAAAGCATGATTGGAGAACAAAAGTAACAGGCCTAAGCTCTGCTAAGGAGGCAAGACAGGATCCCAAGTTTGTGAAAAACACTCTAAATTTTAAATAGAGGTAAAAAAAAAAAAACAGCTTTAACTAGTTTTGTAGTTAAAACACCATATCTTATTATTATTAAAATTAGTAGTAGTAGTTTTAAAAAGTTCTTGCCTCTTTTAAAGTTACCATGAGCTAAAATTCTTTTGAACAAAAAGTACAGATAAGCATAAAATACAAAAATATACATTTTAAGCAGTAGCAAAATTTGAATAAAAATTTTAAATTGCTCAAGGAGATAGTTACATGTGCACAGGCACACACTCTGTCTTAAAAAGGTGTGAATGAAAAAGGAAACTATAGCTTTAAAATTTCTAATAGTGTTAGCTGGCCATAGCTTCATTTTAGTAGCTACGTTTAGTAACTTAGTGTTGTTACATCTGCAGGTTTAAGGGGATCTCACCATTCCTCTCCATCTCAGCCCAGTCCTTCATCCAGCAAAGCACTTGAGCCTACCAGAATATGGTATCAGTTTGAGCAAACATTTGAACTGTTTTACTGGACTGAATGCATGTGCAGCTCCTAAATGCCTCCTCTGCCAATCAGTAACTGGAGCTACATATGTGCAAGCACACGCTCAGGGCCAGACCCGTTGACACAGCAGCAGAGCATGGCAATAGTGTTGGGGTATTGTACTATTTAAATCATTAACATGAGGATACTGCAAACTCAAGACGTAAGAGATCCCCTAGAATGACATTTCTGTAGAAGACTTCCAAAAAAGAGAAAAGGATCATGGCAATCCTCCTGGCACTAAATGTGCCAGTGGAAACCAGCATTCTCACATGGAAAGAGAATTAGGTTTGTTTCTCAATAACTCTGTAAGAATGAAATCTCGGGTATAGGCTCCAAGGCTGATACATTTACACTAAAAGCCTGTTATAGTAAAATGCATGAACTCATCCTGAGGCATTATTTTTCAAACATGATTAACTTAAAAACTGGAGAAAAACACATGTGGCTTCTCTGCAATTATTTATATATACATATATAAGGATATATATAAAGGATAGTCAATTTTTTGAAATGTCAAGTTTGTGAATGCAGTACTTTTTGGCTCTTGGATCTGCTCTGAAGCCAGCTCCTTTTATTTTTTGTATTATTTCTCATTAGAGCACAGAGGAAAACTCAATATTAATGTGAAGTGTCATGTTTGCAGAACAGAATGAAGTGAGTTCTGATACCAAGCTCTCAGTATCCTGCTTACTAACACCCCAGTAAAGGAGCAGATAATTTTTCAGAATCATTTTTATAAACTAACACCCTTTCTTAAAAATAAGCAAAAGATAAGGTAAAGAAGGGAGTGGGAATGTGGAGCTAGTCTTATACTTTATCAAATTGTTTCCTCAGCAACTCTTTCTCTGTGCTTCTTCAGAAAATAATTTCAATATGGAACCAACATTCGGAAGGTTTTTCCAGCAGACACTTGGAGTTTTCTGGCACAGCCAGAAACTTACCATATGGGCCACTCCTGCTCACCCTGAGCACAGCAGGAGTCTGGTCTCTGTAATCACTGAAGATGAGCTGGTATATGAACATAAAATTTTCTTTGGATAATTTATGGAACCTTAAATGTGAAACATAAGCAGCTTCCTCCTACAGCACCCAATCGAGCAGCAAGCTTACGTGAACAACAAATAACATGAAGAACAAGGAAGCTAATGAAGAGTGCTGAAGCAAGGCTGGAGGACTATCGCCACTGCAAAGGCTGCAGTCATTTTTACAGAAATCACAAGTGGTTACACTTCGCATTACTTCCGAGTTGTAGCTTCTCACCGCTCTTCTCCCTGTTCAGAAAGGTTAGTTAACATTTCAGTTAATGAACTTCTGAGAACTGTCCAAAATTTAGAAACTTGTAACATACTTCAAAGGGAGTTTGATACAGATTGTTCATCTTTCTAGAAACATATGCATCTAATGAATCAAACTTCTGATGATTTCTACTGGAATCCAATAACTACCTTTTTAAAAAATTATTTAACTGTATTTATGCATGCTCATTTTTTTTATGTATATATACATATATTAGCTTATCTGACAGCTTTCTTAAAAAAGGCTAGGTCCTGAATTCTCCCTGCCACTGAAATATGTGGAAATAAATTTTGGCCATTGGTTCTGTGTCTCAAATAAAAACAGCTTCAACTGTCCAACCCTAGGACTTAAAATGCCTTTTATGTCAACGGACACTTTAGTTACATCTACTAATTTATTATTTTTGTTTTATTTCTATGATTCAATAAACTTTTCAGCCTGCAAAGAGTAGATCTAATTTTCATCTAGCTGTAGTACGTATCATAGCATATTTGTTTGTCTTTCATCTTACACTAAAACAAAGCAACTTGAAGAAAAACACCTAAGCATTCTTTTTGTGCTTTATGTCAAACCAAATCTTAATTCTTATTGTTTCAGATGGCTAGTGTAATGAAAACCTCTCTACTACCTTCTTCAGCAGCTTGTAATCCTGCATTGTTTCTCATTGTGCCCAAGAGCCTATGTGCACTACTGCCTTTCTCTAAAACACACTCCACACCAAAGAAAAGAACTTTGAAATTGTTTTTGCTATATACATCTTTTCTACGTAACTGTTGAAATAAAAACATTGGCATCCTCATCAGTGAAGGACTATTAGATTAAATGAGGAACAGATGAAAAGCTACTTGAAAGACAATCATTAACTTGGTAAGTGAACCACAGTGAAGTTCCTGACTCATTTTGGTAGTTTTGGGAACACTTTTGGCCAGACTGAAGCCGATTTATACCAGATGACATTAAGTTTTGACAATTGACACCAGCTGAGGAACCAGCCCATTAGGACTACAAAAATATAAGAGAGCAAAAACTACTATTTGTTAGACCTCTTAGCACAGCTAACCCCAAAAGTTGCTGTGGCATGCAAAAGAAGTGAACTTCAATGCAATGAGGCTTTCTCTTCACTAAAATTTGTCCGGTTTACATTTATGAGAAGAAACTTTTTTTTTCAGTTTCTGAATCACCAAGATCCATTTGGAATGACTGACACTTACTAGGTTCATAGTAATCCACTATAGTCACTGAGGCGCCTTGGGTATTCGCCACTTTGAAGTCTCTCACAGCTGGAATATCCACACAAACCTGTGTTTCATTTAGCTAGAAGAAGAAGAGAAACATCCTGAGAACCCTAGTGATGGTAGTTTCATAGAAGAAGGAAGGACCTGGTATGTGATGGCAGACACAACCTCATTTCTAAAAGTTTAGAGTCTGGATAAATATGTTTTGGCCAGAATAAAGACTTCTTCAAAAGTTTGCCTATTGAACATGATTATATAAGCGGTGCAATCGAAAAATCTCTTACAGATGCAAATGAGTTGTATGTGTGCAGTCAGCCTCATTAACTAAAGTGAAACTATTCACTCAATGTGAATAGCAGATGGTAAATTCCCCAAAGAACATAATCAGGATGTCTTTCTGAAATTAACTCAACTCAAACAATGACCAAGTCAGGATAAGCATCACTGCACATAAATACATTTTTTTCACCATTTTCAACTTACAGAGTCTAAGTAGAGGTTGATTTTTCCATTGTCCTTTTCCATCTTCTTAATTTTATTGTCTAATGGAATGAAATCTGGTGACACAGAGAAACCATTGAGCAAGCCGATCTCCATAAGAGCCATGCCACTGCTAGAAGCTGCACCAGAAGCCAGGTACCTTTTCAAAACACAGACAAGGAACTTTTAATAGAAATACAATAGTTCTCTATCCAAATGAACTCTTTTATTATTAAAACTCAGCAATTAAAGGGATAATACTTAAAAATACTTAAAAACAAATGGAAAAAATGCCATCAAGAAAATTGTTAACAGTAAAGACCTAATAATTTATTTCTTTATTATTCTGCCTGACAATTTCAACCACATGGACAAAAGTTCAGCACTAAGAAAACAGCAGTGTAGCAATCATATGGTAGCATAACCATGACCACACTCACATCAGTAGGATCCCTTCAATTGGCATCTATAAGTGCAGGTTTACATTATAAATATGCAAGAACTATCAAAACTGAATGCATGTTTTGAACAAGGTAACTCAGAAACCATTGTAGGAAATCTTGAACTGCCACATTCATATAGATGCATTCTTTGTTTTTCTTTATTCAGTTTTAGAGGGTGAGATAAATGTATAAATCAAAATGTCTCCCAAGCCTTTTCATATTTTCCAGATATAGACTGATGGTTCCCTTAACAGAGTTATCATTAAATTATTCCTCCAAGCTCTAGTTTTAAAATGCATAGCTCTGTCATTTATCCCATTTTGGGAAAAGAACATTTAATAAATTGAGTTCATTCATCTCCCCCAAATAATGCTTATTATCACATCTCTTTCCAAATTTTTGAGAATTAAATGCTGGCCCAAAAGTCTTTGCTCTATTAAGCAAGCCTAACATGTCATGATGCACAACAGAACTATCAAAATACATTTATGTCTTTCTGTGCTATCCATAACACTTATATGACCTGCAAAAGATTTTATTGTTTTAAATAAAGTAGGTGGCAGAAGAGCTTTTCCCCCACTTGGAAACGAGAGTAAATAACTATTGTTATACTATAACAGCAGTGTCTCCAATCTGCATTTTGAATGTCTGACAGTAGTTGAAAGTAGTTGAATAAAACTATTTCTTTGTAGAGCGGGATGGTTTAAAAAAGGGGAAGACTTGCTTTCAAAGCAATGGTATTAGCTTGGCAGCATGGCTGATTGAACACAGATACGATTTTGAAAAAAAATACTGCACAACTGCTGACTTCAGTTGGCTCATGAGATTAGAAACAAATGAAACCATCTGCTGGATGATGTGCTGTGCCAAAGTAGCTGCTATTGAAAACAAATAACTGAACTGGAACTGGATGTAATTATATCTGTGTAATTAGCAATGAAAGATGAGAAAAATACCAAAGCCATCTAGTGAGCCTGAGGTACCACCAAAATACCAGCAGGTGACCCAGCCAGCATGATATTTCCAATAATTGAAGAAGATATATCCCTCAAATTTGTGAGGATCTGGTTCTCTAAATAAACAAGAGAGACTGTCTAGATGGAGGGTCCTGATATTGTCTCTAACTCCAACGTCTCTTAAAAAAAATGCAAAAAGGAGAATGGTTAGAAAAAGAAAGAAGAAGCAGGAGTTAAAGTTTATATCATCTTAACAGAATTTTAAATTTTTTAAGTTGCATTTCATGTTTTAGCACATCCGCAGTATGAGGTCTGTATGAGACCCTCCCACCGATGGTGCAAAGATGAGAGAAAAGTCCAAAATTCCTGAATGCAGGAAGCACAAAGAAGAGAGGGAGTAAAAGCACCAATGACTAGTTTCTCATTGCTGGAAGTGGTATGTAGGTGACAAAACCAACCAGAAAAGAAAAGGACACTCCTGGGTACATGCTTCATAGACAGTGAGGCCACTCCTCTGGACAAAAATTTGTTTAAATTCAATGAGTCATCATACGCTCCCGTATCAGAAATGATACCCAGTTAAGATGACCATTGTGAATCACTATCAAGCTGGCTGAAACAAAGTGGAATATTCTGCAGGTTCAAGATAGCAGAAAAAAAAAAAAAAAGGATGACGGATGACCAGTCTGCCAGGCCAAGTAACCTGAGACCAGATCCCACCCTACAGAATTGAAACATGGGAGTTATTAGAATTTATGCTGGCCTGCTTTTCATGCCACAAGATCTATATCTTGATATTCCAAATATTTTCCTAGGGTAGTTTTATAATGCTGTTAGTTATTCCTCTACCCTTTAAACTGTCTGCAATTAAAACAGCCTATAGCCTTCCAAAAAAGCAAAAAGATGAGTTCCTTCTTGTCTTTATCCCTGTATCAAAATGAAAAAATGAAAAAAATGATCAAGATGCTCAGCCAAACTTGTCCCAGTCATGTAAGCCCTTTACATGTCAAAAGTTAGTGCTAAACTTTAAAAATCTGTTGACACTTCATAGAAAACTTTAAAAGACAGAAAAAAAAATCTATTTCTATTCTAGGAGCTCTTGTGTACTCTTATGTCCCTGCCCACCATGTGTATCCCTGAACTGGTTACCAGAAACACATGCATGAAAACAGGATGGTTTTGCTCCTGCTGGTTATTTCCCAGATTAAATCAGTCCTCTCTGTACTGACACTGTATTCATTACAGTCGATTACTTGCACGACGGTGTCACCTAGAGGCCCCAACTCCAGCCACAGCTTCCTTGTGTTAGGCAGAGTATAATATGTAGTCCTAGCAATAAGGAGTTTAAACTTAAAATAAATAACAGAAGAAGGATATGGAGGAAAAGAATGCAAGAATAAACATGGTAGACCAAATGGTACTTTGTAAATCTTATGTTTACCTGGAACCCATTACAGTGTCACAAGAAGAAAACGGTGATTCAAGAAGCAGTATTAGCAAAACACAGATGTGATCATAAAATACAAATAATCTATTCACCTCAATATCTTTGTAGATAACAGAAGATAAAATAGACATATTTTAGCTGCAAATCTTCTCAGAAGCACCCCTGCAACCTCCATCCCACATTCAGCAGAAAG
Organism: Crypturellus undulatus; assembly: GCA_013389825.1. Classification (NCBI taxonomy): domain Eukaryota; kingdom Metazoa; phylum Chordata; class Aves; order Tinamiformes; family Tinamidae; genus Crypturellus; species Crypturellus undulatus. The sequence continues at coordinate 86,629 of VWPW01029379.1, forward strand.
TACAGAATTAGATTGACCTGAAAACTCACCACATCTTTCAATTCAAGAATGGTATTCACGTTTTGTTACTGAAATCATAAATATAAAAGTAAAAGAAAGATTATAAAGGCAGAGTAAAACAAATCTTAGCTGAATATGTCAATATGCAGCTGTGGGTTTGATCCAGGGGTCTACGTGTTCCACCAGCCTTAATGAATGCCAATAAAAAACCACGACTGACTAGTGACAAGTCTGCACAAGAGATCTATTTGGAGCCATCAAACACAGTATTTATTTACCTATGAATTGCTTCTTAATTTAATTATTGTTGCTTTTTTAAAAGTATTTTTCTCTGATTAGTTATATGTTTATAGCCAGTGCACTGGTAAATCTGTATAAACAAATAGAAAAATTAGCTCATCTTTACACATATGCAAGCTCCACAAACAAAGAGATACATGAGATATCCTCAGTTGAATTACCTACCTTGTGCATACATTCACGGTCAAATGGTTGATATCATCTTTGTTATCCTTCACATCAACATTCAAGTCAAAGGCTTCTTGGTTTGGGACAGATTTGAGCCTCTGATCAGTGTGTTTTGTGTTGTAAATAACATTGAGCTGCAGATTACAAATAGACACATTAGGTGACTAAGCAAGGCAAAAGTATGTGGCCAAGAATATTAAGTTTGTAACAGAAGATCTCCAGAGAAATGACCGATCACAAGAGAAGGATATAATGCCCTTCCTAACAACTAGACACAGGAAACTCATACGATGTCTCGGGGGAAAAAAAATACTTTCTGAGCACTTCGTAATGCAGCAGTATGAATGCAATTAGGATGAGGCAAGCATGAGAGAGTTCTATGAGACACAGTAATTTTTCTCCTAGTTGCTTTCCACTGCTTTACAATACATGCAGCTACTTCCTGTCAGCATGAAACAGGATGGGCTAAGGAAGTCTTCAGAGAATGACACCAACTGGCTTAAAAAGAAAGACTGAATATGAAAGAAATGCAAGAGTAAATACATTGTCTATGTACAGAATTTGTCTTCAACCATCATGTCACAGCACTCATACATTCAAAACAGATGAGGAACAGCATGTTACTCCAAGCTCAAAGCAATACTGCTGTTATGCACTAAGTAAATAAACCCATCTTCTGGTTCATTTGCAGCAAGGACAAGCTACAGGCCTTAGACTGCCTCAAGGACAGAGCTCTCACCTCTTCTGTTCAACAAATGCCAACCCCTCCTAACCAAGCCAAGGAAGAATGTGGAACAGGCTTACAGATTTTGTAACACTCATATAAAATAGGCATATTTATTAGGCACAGTTTCCTATTCTTTTAGTGCAGATGTGCAGAAGATGTTGGAAATTCATCTTATTTCAGAAGAGTAGTAAAACCAGAAGCCCTTGAAGGTGCTCTGAATAACTAGGAGATAACTTGACTCTCTTGACATCCTGTGAAAGTATCAATGTCAACAGCCAAAGCAGAAATGCTGGATCTGGAACTGCGCAACCAATGAATGCTCACACACTATCACCCATAACATCACCCATAAACCAAAGAGTAACAAAAAAAAAGGCTACACTACTTACACAACCGGGTAAAAACAGATGCATTATTACCTGCAGGTTTTCATTTTAAAAAAATAAAATAAAATAAAAATAAAGCCTTGGTATCAGATTGGAAGATGGCATTAAACATAAAATTAAAAAAAAGGAGGAGACAGTGTAGAGAACTGCAGGTATCAAGTAAACTCAGTATCTGTACCAGAAAATATGGTGACTGCAATAAAAAAAATCAAAATAGTGGACATATGAGGAAACATGATATATTGGAGAATAGGCCATTGTTATAAATCTACCAAAGTAAACTGAATTAAGTAAATGAACCCATGAACAAGGGAGCTCTACCTAATATAAATTCTCTGCATATTCAACAGGTATAAAAGTGTTTGGCAAGACTGCTAACCGAGGGTTCTGGAAGAAAATAAGCTGTCAAGGAACAAAAGAATATTAAAAATAAAGAACAGAACGCAGGGATGAATGTTCAGACATGAAAGGACTAGAGACCTAAAAGAATTTCAGTGCCACTAGATGACACTTGATAAACATAACCATAAGCATTAAACATATTCATAAATGATACAGAAAACAGAGTGAATACTGACATGGTAAGATTTGCTGATTAGACTAATTTATCTGAGCTGGCAAAGATGAGGATTACTGCAAAGAGCTGCAGAATAATGCGATTTTCATTGCCTACTACAGTACAGGAACAAGATCAAAAATGAAGCTTTTGCACTATGAAAATATCATTTCCATGTTTAGCAATGATCATAAAACTAAATAAAATGTTGAGAGCTATTATGAAGAATGGACCAAAAAAGCTAGAAAGATCTACCCTCCATTTCAAAAAAGGTATGGTAGAATAAGAATGAGCAATGGAGAAAGTTGATTGAGATGATCAAAGACAAAGAAGAGCTTCCAAATAGATGAAAAATTTTCAGACATGAAAAGGTAAGTTGGAAAAAAAAATCAGTAACAGCAAGAATGATCCAATAGTGATACAGTGAGTAAAACAACAGAAAAAGTGACCTGCATGGAGAAGATGAAGAGGAAATTGTTCTTCATGCAACACAAGATTACACTATATAATTGCTTCCCACAAGATGTTGCAGATGTTAAGTGCATATGAGTCTAAGGGCAAAATAGATAACTGCATGGAAACAACTGAGATTTGCTAAGGACACCAAAACAATCCCTAGCTGAAGAACTAGGATAATAAATGACAGGAGGTGGAAATGACAGTCAGAGAATATTATCTATGTTTACATTCTCTTTTGAGTATCCACTTTGGGTTATAGCTGAAAACAGAATACTGGGCTAGATTAGGCTTTTCTCCAACCCACCACAGCCTCTCTTAGGCCCTATCTCCAAATACGTGTTCGGAGACCAGATTCAAGGTGAACAAGCGCAGTGCTTCTTCATTTCAGTGCACCATTAGCATAGACTTATTTGCCACAAGAAGTTCTTGTTAAAAGCTTAGAAAAATTCAGAGTGGCATATTCATGGAAGATAATTCTACCATGGAAAAATCTGTTAGGCCAGAGATGGCAGCAGCTGATGACCTGTGGTTTTGGAAGGCCCTGTTTTACAGACCAGTGAAGGGCAGGAGGGTCCTTCAGTGGGGTGTAACTACATGCTTGTCCTGCTCTTGCAGCCTGCCTTGGCTCTGGCTTTTCTCTGTTGGTCACGACTGGGTACAAGATAATAAATTATATCAGTTGTCCCTGGATGTCTCTTGTCACGTTCATGTGGTTTCAAACCCAAAAGATGTTGAGAGTGAAATTTAACTGTGAGAAAGTATTCTTAAGACTGATCAACACTCCATTATGGTAGTAAGTTGCACATGCCTTTGCTAAAATGTGGTGCAAAGATATCACGGCAAAATGCCTGAGGGCAAGAGATTGAATTACTGACTCAGCACACCAGTGAGACTAATCGGAAAGCTGAACTTTAAAAAATTCAGAGTGACAAAAACAAATACAATAAACTAAGAAAATATCTACTGTCAAAGATTAGTTGTCATTTGTTTGGCAGGATTGTGATATTTGCCAACAACAGAATAGTAAGTTTGCATAAACAAACTCCATCATTATCTGTTCCCCTAGTCATCACAATAGAACACTGAGAGGGGGAAAAACCTTTAACTTTGGTAGGAATATAATCAGTGTGGCTCAAACAACGCTTGCCCAGCAAGACCTCAGTACTTCGACTAATGAACAGGGAATGTAGGATGTTTCATGAAAATCGCAGTCTCTTTTCAAGAGTGCCTGATAGTGAAAGCAAAACTGTCAGTCCAAATTTAGAGGTACGGCGGCGGGTGGCAAGTTACACGTTAGCAAGTCAGTACTAACTGTCTTTAATATCTTATTCTGCTTTTGCTGCCACGTCTCTGTCTCCTTGATATGAAAGTTATGTCCTGTATTTCAATCTACAGATACACAACTCCCATCACCCTGCCTAGCATTCCTGAATTTAGCGTGCAGTATGTATAGAGTCAATTTTGTATAGACACTCAGAGCAACAGTAGTGTGGTGGTGAGGACTTATCCATGTAACTGTCCTGCAGAAGGCAGTACCAAGCAAATCTAGAAGTCTGCCAAATAGAGAGTTGCAGAAAGTTTGATAAAGGCAAGCTGGCAATGCCCCCACAATTTGCCATCACAAAAACAAAAATGTTTTAACTTTTGCCAGAAAAAAAGCAAAAAAATAAGAATTTACTGCCAATGCACAACACCTGAAACTACATATTGAACAGATCAAGCGAGTACTATTTTCATGGAATAAGTTGTTAAATACAGGCTTTTCTTTCCAGATTTCTCATGAAAAGGAGAAATCTTTTTTCTCTTCTGGCTGTTTTACAGGAACTAGCATTAAATTAACAAAATAAAAATTTACATGTCTTCTTTTTTTTTTTTTTAAGATGCAATTGCCAAAGCTGAAGGTAAAACTGGTCCAGTCTTGTCACACTGCACCCAGTTCTGGTAAAAAGACTAAGAAGAGGAATTTAGAAGCTAATCTTCTGCATGAAAATGATGCTTGTAACAGTACCAGGTCCAAAAAGCATTTGGTGAAAAACTTATATTCCTCTAATCAATGTCTCTTTCCTCTCCATTTTGTTCTTTAACTAGCTAAGTAAATGTGCTTAACTGAGGGCATGAGTTCAGTGAAATATTTTCAGCAGATCCTTCCTCTCTATTTTCTTATCCCTGTTTGATTAATTAGCATCCGCTCAAAAAACTGCAATGGAGAAATACCTATCCATGTTACAGTATATCTGTTTTAGTACCATCACACTGACTAGCACTTGATCCTTTATCTAAGTTTAGTAAAAAAAAAAAAAAAAAAAAAGAAACCTGAGTGAACAAAAAGATCTGTACTTTTCACTAACTAGCAGGGTCTTTTTCACTCCTTCCACCACCAAAGATACAGCCTATGTCCACTCTCTTCCTCTGTCATTTGAGAACTGCTGTTTTAGCTATCACTCACCATACAAACTGAGTCTACTGTGAAGGGGGTGGCAGAGAAGAGGGTGATGTCAGCCAACACACTCTGTCCTGACAAAGAGGAAGTGAGAGAGACTCGTATAAAAGGCTCTCCAGAGAGCCTTTTATATGTGACCAGGCGTTCAAGAGATCTTGCCCACCAATCTACTTTGCCCGCAGACATCCTCCTTGATCCTGCCAGCCCTCCACTTACTGCTAGCCCCGGATATCAGTAGCACCCTCCTTTGTCCCAGGCCATGCACTTGCCAAGCCAAGCCCACACTTCAGCCACTTAAGAGAGATTTCTTCCAAGACTTCCAGCAGGCCACATAGAGAAGATGACTTATTTCACTCTTGTCTACAGGATCCCTTTCTTAGACCCTATAGTCATGCTCTCCTTCTCCTTGCAGTATCTGTCCACACAATGAAGGGACAAGCTAGCAGCCTTTGTTGACAGCAGGACCACAAAACTACAAATAAATATCTGCTCTTGCAGTGATACTGTCCAAAATAAATATATTTTATGAGATACTGCAGGGTTGTGAATTAACACACAGCCAACTCGCACACACATGCAATGAGTTTTCCCAAAAAAATAATTTTTATGAGAATGCATTCTGTTGGGAAAAGCTTTTCCATTAATGGATTGAATTTGTGTTTTGGGATATTTAAATGAATTACTGTTTTGACATGCTACATCTGGCTAGAAAGTCAAATCCCAGAACAGTGAATTTCACCACTGTACTTTGGCGGGTGTAAGACAATGAAACACAGCTGAAGAAATGTGCTTGCAATGTCGTATGCTATCTGATTTATTAAATGAGACCCAGAACTAGCTTGTCTATGTAAAAAAGAAAAATCTAATTCAAATGGCATCAGTGCTCTTTCTTTAGACTAGCAAACCTGCCAAAGGAAGCAGATGGAAAGAGCTGGTCCCATCTAAGAAAAGTTTTTGGAGAAACTACTCGACTGTGTTAAGTACAATATTTGGAAACAAGTCATAGCATCTATTTGGAAACAAGTCATAGCATCTCTGCCTCAAAGCTTCTGGAGAAAACACAACAGTACAGTGACTAAATGAAGGAGATAACTCAGAAATCAGTGCCAGGTTATGTGTGTTCATGCTACCACGCTACTGTATAACAAACCAGGAACTTACACCTGAGGAGCCCTCTAACCACTAGGTTAAGTACTGGATATTCTGTGTGCAGGAGCCCAGCTTGGTCTTCACCAGACAGGCTGATTTGGACATGAAATTTGCTTATTGGCAAAAGTTTAATTGAAATCAACACACTTCCACAGAAAGTAATCATTTCAATAAATCAGCATCATTCATTTCAATAAAGCATTTTCCAGCATTAAACAATTTGCTGAAAAGTTTCTGATCTGCCCTCCTGACACATTAGTTGACTTAATATCAGGGAGTATTTTTCAACAATAATTAAGTTTAAGCAGTCTTAACTGTTCTGGAACCCCAGTCTCCTATACTGCATACACACATACATGCACACACTTTGAAATGACAGATGTGCATATGCTGCACACCTTGCTGAGGTGTTCATTCCTATTTTGGCCAAAAGGTCTGAACCTAAAATATACTCTTAAGTATTGGAACTTTCCTGCAAACATCATTTGCACTTCTGGGAATGAATAAACAATGATAATCATTTATGTCACTGGAGGTTTTGCAGACTGGTGCTGAATAAATGAGGTGTATCTGTAGCTGCTGCTCATTGCTAACAGGCAGTTGTGAAAGCTTCTTTGGAAAGGTTCTTATCCAAGACAGTACTTATTCAACTATTAAACTATGCTTTTTTGTCCCCCAAGAGCATTGAAGCAATGGTCAGACCAGAAGAATTTCAGATTGAATCTGATCTAGCTTAAACTTTGAGTGCATTAAGGTGGTTTAAATTCTGTTTTCCCAAGTATGACCAGTAGACAGCTACCAGGAAAACTGCCCAGTTTTGTGATAGACTCAGCAACTATCAGTTTACTTATAAACATGTAAAAAAAAATTAGGCTGCTATGCTTATCAGAGACTAATACTTCCATGCTATCTGTTTCTCTAGCTTTTCAAATGTCTCTTCTTTCATCCATTTGGTTCTGAACCACTCTTATCAACAGGACAAAAGATAAGAGAGATCCACTGGTGATCTTATCAAATCAGACCATTGTCTTCTTCTCATACTACATTCCCCGAAGTATTGCGTAGATCTTGAAGAAAGGCTTTCTTCAGGTTACTGTTACTAGTGAGAGACAGGAATTGAAAGCATAAAGGAGCTATTTACTGCTTGCTAATTCCAAAGACAACATGTACCGATCACAGATTAATTTGTTTAACTGAAATAAAGATGCTGGAATTTTTACCCCTGACACACAGGACTGTCAGAGAGGACATCACAATACCCTTTCAGGCTTTCCATTCCCATACTTTGACTCTTCCTGAGCATCCACTGTTGGCAAGTTTCAATAACTTTTTGTTGTCTTTTATACCATTTCATACTATTTTCATATATATTTCAGATTATAGCATTTCAGAGCAGCATAAAGACTGCTGAAAATGCAGTCATCTTCATTTTTAGCTTTTGCATTCTTTTATTCTACTTCATTAACAGGGAAATAGCTCTAAATGACTAACAATGCCATTAAGTTCTGTGCCCTACCAGAGTTGACCTCAGGGGTTTGATGAGACACTTCTGCCTGGTCCACATGAACTTTGGACTATCATGTCAATGTACTGCTACATTTCTGCAGATTAGATTTATGACTGACTCATGGAAGTGCAATGAAACCATCACTCAGCCAACAGTACTTAAAATGTTGGACATTTGAAATACACAATCACAGATGTGAAATCTGAACATTTGCACAAAATTTGGTTCACATTTTTTAAGTGAAGTTATTTGCTATTAAGACATTACAGATGATTTTTCTTATTAATATTTTTATAAAGCTTTCTATTAAAGTAAACCTTCCTTACAGAGAACATAGCTTTGGAAATAAACCTCTATTGCATACCTGAAAGATAGCAAATCCAGTCCCCTCTGCTGAAACTGTAACTTGTATAGGTTGCACAGGCTCAAGCTAAAAGAAAGAAAAAGGAGTTGAACAGTAATTTCAAGAAGACACTTTCAGGCACAAAGTTTACTCACTTTCTACAGTACCTCCTTGGTCTGAAGTAGAAAACGGTTTCGGGTATCAATTGAAAATATTTCTGGAGTTTTCAAAGTAGGTGTTGTTACCGTAACATCGATCTCAGTGTTGCTGGTGGCAGTAATAGATGCAAATAGACTCAAGGCTTGCAGAGCCACTACAGTGTCCTGTTGAGAGAAATAATTGCTTCTGTATTAAACACAGTTCTGCGCACCAGATGACAGGCAATCCTTGCTGGGGTCTGTCTAAATACTCATACTGTATTTGTTTAAATAAGCTGGGCTTGAACAAACATAATCAAGTCAGTTCAAGTGCTCAGCTTAGACACTTTGGTGAAAATCTGTGCGATGAAATATATTACATTAATCAAACCAAGTTATCACCAGTCTTTTAGTGAAGTATATGTGTATAGCCATGTCTTCGGCAGCTTTTTTGAGTCCCAGTTTTGTCCCATTGGTTGATTGTGTTGGGAGTTTCCATGCAGTTGCACCCACAAATCCATCGGTATTTCACTAGCCCAAAGGATTCCAGAGCAGAAGAGAGACAATAACATAATACAGCAATTAAAATAGATACTGACTCATGCAATGAAGAACGAGATTGGAGCTTGCTAAGGAACTCTTCCACTTGTGTGAGATGTGGAAGACTTGACAGGCAACAGTCTAGGGGCAACAGCCTGAATTGCATACCACCCATACAAGAAGAAAGGAGAAAAGCAATGATTTTCATGGCACCTTGATCACTGCAGCAAAAGATATAGGTCTGAAAAACTAGTAATATTTATAAAAATGCCTGAAACCATTTCTTATCAGCCCTATGGCAAAAATTTTGAAGGAATTCTGCCAAGGTTTTAACCTTTGTATTTGATTCAAAGATTCTGTACAATCACACCACTGCAGAATGTGTTTATAAACATAATATCATACCTACTCTCAAATTCTCTTTTGTTTATCTTTATGTACAGCTGCGGCTTAGAGTATTTGATCATTAGAGGCGATTTTTGAACCTCTGGTCCAGCAGAATTCAGTGGAAGAGAATTTTAACATCTAGTATTTTCTAGGGAAAAAAAAGTGCAGCAATTCTATGTCTGTATTGCTTCCTAGGAATTTTTGTTGTTTGTGTATTTCATTTTCCACTTATTCTTAACTCATGATAATGAAGTAATGGGCCTTGCATGCTCAGCATTTAGGGGTGAATTACTCACTTTTATGTCATTCTTAGTAACAAGATTCTAAGATGTCATTAATGTTCATTAACTGTGACTATGTCATGCCACAGTGTGGCAGTAAGTGCTGCCTATTCACTCTAAATGAGTAGAAACCAATATCTGAATGATTAGAAACTACTCTGTCCTGTGCCATGCCCTCTTCCGAGATGACCTGCTTCATTGATTTTGTAAAATCCACAAACTGCAGATGATCAGCAACATTGCCAAAGTTCCTGGTACACTGAACCACTATGGCTGGGGTTATCCCAACTCCAGTGTTTAACACAATGTGGCAGAGTAGATGCACCTAAGGGATCTCAGGAATATTTAACATTTTGGACAAACTGGCAGATTTTCCTGAAAGCTGCCACTACTTGCTTCTACAAGCATGCCTTACTCTCATACTTGCAGATACTGACTCCTTTACAGAAGCCAATGACAAAACCAAATGACGCTGCCCTACTCAGGCAATTCGTATGCCGTTTCTGCTGAAGATCTATGGCTTGGAAGCCTAAACTTTCAAAACTTCTTTCATATTAGAGTGAAAGAAACTTCAGTGATCTATCAATCAGATCTATAGATCTGATCTGTCATATATCTAAACAGACATAAGATCTTGTCAGAGAATCCAATTTTAATTATCTGAAAATAGAAATACACCTGCACTTACCTAAGCTGTGGAGTCCAAGGCATATCTTGAAGTGTCTTTTCCAAATCCTTACGATTGGATTGGATCCTTACACTTCTCATAGTTTAGATTTATTTCCCTAATTTCAATCAATCAGAGTTCAAAAAGTCTAGAAATCCTGTTTGCCCTTGCTGAAGATGACTTTGGGTCTTTTCCCCTCTCTTAGTGCTCTGCCAGGCACTTATAGAGATGATAAATGTGCACTTTGGCATGCTCTGCAGTAGAAGGCACACCCAAGATGTCCCCCTCACCAGGAAACATTAACTGCTGAAGCACAAGGAACAGGGCTGGTCATGGCAATGCTACATCAGATATATTACCAGAAAACTTAGGGAATACTGTTTCAAGCCATGGCTATAAGTCCTTCTATAAGAAGCTCTTCCCTGTTATTTAAACCTGCACTCATATGTTACTTTTCCGTATACCTGCTGTATATCTGTATATATGAAATATGCCCATTTAATGCATAAACATGAAAAATATTATAAAGCAGAATATTCTGACTGCAAAGTAATCTATACTAGGCACATAAATTACAATGAGCTATGGTATGGTAACATAGCTTAGAAAATATCACACATGCCACTGAATACAGTTTTACTGTCTACTTCCACTGAATACATTTTACTGTTTAAAAACATATGAAGTTTATAATATAATGAAGTAATTCAAGAAAACACTTCAAAATTTCTTAAGGCAATCTTAGAAGATAACAAAAAGTATGTGGCCATTTCCACAAATAGAAAAAAGAAAGAGGTACCCACAGAAACATTTGGAGCAATTTTGAAAGCAAAATAGTTTAGATTATAGATGACTAAAAGAATTAGATTCATTTATTAACTTCACCCTTGGGGTAAATTGCGCACTGGCAGGTTTTCAAACTTTCAAGTGGAAGTATTTTCTGAAGAATAAAGAGAAAATCTTTTTCAGCCCATTTAGTGCTTCAATCGTGCCTTTCAATTAATAAGCAAGAACTAACACATTAAGAATATAGTGAAATCTCAGGGAAGCTGTGCTGGTTCCCAAATAGCACTTTATTTCATAGAACTAATCCCTCTTAGATTAATGTCAACTTTTGAAAATAATTAAGAATAGCCTGTATAGCTTGGTACCAAGCGGTATGATGAGATGTGACATTTTACTGTGACCAGCATTTGTAGTTAATTTAAAAACTTACTTAAACTAATGCAATCCAAATCGCTATATAAATTCTTTGGATGCCAGCACAGCTTACATAATGTGGTTGCAACAATATGGAAACCTCCCGGAGATAATAAAGATCTTCCAAGTTTCATGACCCATCAAGAGTTTACGTAATAACAAGGACACAGTACATATTTAGTTGAGGCCAACTGTCAACAGAGACATCGGGGTAGACTGTTCCTCTAAAACCCACTTCACTTTCTTATCTCAGCTAAAAGCATTATTTAGCTAATAGCTAATAGCATTGAGGGACACACATATGGAAAGAATAGAAAAACGTTTCTCTCCTTGGAAGGAAAGTAAGCACAGATACTTATCACATTTGCTTGGAAAATTGCATTAACTGTTTGTCCAGAGGAATCTCTTCTTCTTACTTTTAGGTCTTTTCAATATTTTAAATAACTAAGGGGACTCTCTGCCTCTTGATTATATACTTCTCAACTTACTAAAATTTTAGTCCACATTTAAGAAGCCAATCCTGCAAGAATACAAGCATGCACTTAACCAAGGCTGTTACAGAAAAACAAATCTCAATACTTCTTATTTAAAACCAAAAACCAACTGTAACTATTCAGACATAATATTACCTGAGTAGATGAAAATCCTCCAAGGTGATTTCTTTGTTGACTTAACCATTTCATAACAGGGATCCCCTCCGCTAATCTGTTTTGATGAAAATGTGAGAGCAGAGCATATGCTGCGAGTTCAATATCAATGGACCGTGGCTGCCATGAATCAGAAATTTCAGAAGCCGGTGTTATCCAGAAACGAAGTTCACCTGAAAAAAGGAATCATAACACAATCAGACCCACAGTCTGAAACCTTTGGTCTTCCAGGTAAAACTTAAGGGAATCGTCTTAATTTATGTTTAACTGTGGGATCTAGCAAGTTTCTCTAAACTTTATGTTTATGCGTATTGACAGTAAAGGATTTACTTAGGCCCTTCCTCAGAAGTGGATGAATCCAGATAAAAAGAAAACTGGGATGCAAATAGCAACTCCCTTTGATTTCAGTTAACCTTTTGTTGTCATCCTCAAGCACCCATATAAATTAGCTCTTGTGAAACAGCCAACTCATTGCTCGGTACTCCTTTTTCTCCAGTGCTAGAGAGAGAGCTCCAGACATCAAGACTGAATCCTGGACTAATTCGTCATTGATATATGAATTCCAAAAAGCCCAATTCAGCAAACACAGAGGGACACTGGAAAAGCTTGGGTTCTAAACTACAAAATAAATAGCTTCAGATTTTTCAAGAGGATGGTTATACTGTAAGCAAGAGTTTGAATTTCCTATATTCCATGTGATCTGTTTTATTTTTTCCTTCTTAAATCAAGCAGAATAACTTAGTTGTGCTGAACCCAAAAGAGGTTAAACTTAGGGATAGGGATCACTGAAGAAAACCTAACACACCTTTGTATTAACTTACATAAAGCCCAGTCCTTCATTTTTCTATTCTTACACTGATTTCCATTCAACACACACACCAATTTCCTGAACTATCAGAACCTTTTAGAACAGCTGATCTGATACACATAATAACAAGGTAAAACAGAGAAGTTAGGTTTTCCAACACTATCGCGCTACTAACATGAGCAACACTATATGACTTGAAGCCCTAGCTCTTGCTGACAATTGACATTCATTTATGGTCACTTTTTGTAAGGTTTTCTTAGAAGCTTTTAGCCTATTCAATCTTCCATGTTCAGAACACATCTGAATTCTAGAACTAAGACCTCTACTTCTCTACATAGGTATGGTATTTGATATACATTTTCAAAATCAAGGAAAAAACATCTATGCAGCAGTGTAAGATTGTTGTGCAATACCTTGGTGTTCTGCTTTTTGATTTAATGTATTCAGGGCTTCCTTCGCCTTTGTACTTTTTGCCCATGACAATGCATATGTCACAAGGGCCAAAGTATAATTATCCAAATTGCCTTCTTCTAATTTTTCTGATAGAAAGTTTACAGCACGTCTGATCACATCAATATGCTGGAAATGAAAATCATATTGAAGAACATACAGTCAATAATATATAAATACATTGTAATATTACATTTTAAAAGAAAACAGAACAGTCTTCTAGCAATAATCAAGAAATACTAAAAATTTATTTCAGAGTCACAGACAGGACATCAAAGGCAAACATTTTGATCTGGCATTCTGTCTCGTAAGAATGTGAGCAATATGACTTAAATCAATTGGAATGACTTGGCATCTCTAAGGAGAGCTTCTCCCGCTAAATTGCTTTCAAAATCCTTGGACTAAAGCTATGACAATACTTTTGCTAACAACAACTGCTTTTAGCTTTTGCAAAAGTACATAAAACTGGACAGCCTCCAAGCACAACTCTTTGCTGTAAATAGGCCAAAGTATAGGGAGTTTTACCCAAAACAGATTGAATTTTGGGTCAGAAGTTCCTGTATTTCCTTAAACTATAAAGTGTTTGCCAGGTAGTATGACAAATTAGGAAGTATTCCAGTAATTAACTACTCATGAAATCCAATACCTGTTTATCTGGAAACTCTAGGAGGGATGACATGATGTAAGCTGTTAGAGCGACTGGGTTATTGTTGCCTCCTCGAAGGTCACTCTGTATCACTTTGCCAGGCTCCTGAAATTCTCCATTTAATTTCTGATGCTGGACAAGCCAATTAGCTGTATCCACAAGTACATTTGCATCAATATCTATGAATGGACGAGCTTGAAGGAAACATCTTAATACAAAAGCTGTTAACCTTAGGGAAAAAGGTTAATTGAACACAGAAAATTAACAACATATTATAGTGCCCTCTGTTTAACATGATTTAAGAGTGTAGTGATGCCACACACATCTTCTAAGCAAAGAGGAATACACGTCTTGCTCAGAAAAAAAAAAAAAGGCAAATTTTAATCTGAAAAAATGAAGTTATTTCCTTGTTCCTAAAGATCATTAACAGTCTTTTCAGCTGTTAGTATTTCAAAAAATAGTTACAGACCATAGGTTCACAGTCTGACTGTGTTTATCTTTATTCAAATACTGTTCTTATGACTTCTGCTGCAAGACTAAAGCAGCATAATCATAATTTACAAAGTAATATATTTATGAGTAGATCTTACCTAGGATCGTTCTCCCTATAATCACATCACCGGAACAACTCTTGCTGCTTTATTCATTTATAATCCCAAATTCTGCCTTGACTCCCTTCCTTGATAAATGCATATTCGTGTAACCTATCACTGGACTATTTAAGTACCGAGGTTGACAGTATAAATACTTTTCTTCATTTTTCCAGTCTATCAATACTGAGTCCAAGGCAAATCCCACTGAAGTCAATGAAAGATTCTCACTGAAGTAGTGACTGGATCAGTGACAGCAACTGGAATATTTTTACTTAAATTCAATAACATATATTGAAATATATACTTAAGCTCCTGGGCACAGTAATCCACATAGGGAGTATCAGAGAACAAACTAAAGTATGTTTCAACAACTCACCAGCTCTGCATTACCAAGAGACTGAAGTTATGAATCAAATATCCAATCACAATTCTTTGTACGGTTATCATCAAGTTTTCACCCTTTTCATTGTAGCAAGCAGTCAAATCCCAACTATTCTTAACTTTTTTTTTTCCTAAGTGAGTTCTGGGTACTGTACTGTACTGCTGAGCTATCCTCTCCAGCAAGACATCTCAAAGCATTTCACTCAATGACTCCCATTTCTAAAAAAACTCACTATTCATTCTTTGCAAAATTAAAAAGTCTTGTCCTGATAATGCTATGCTGTTTTGACAGCATATTATCTAGCAGAATGACCTTAAATGTTGGCCTAGAGACCTAATGAAAACCAGTTGGAAGGCTAATATGGCTGGAAAATTTTACCAGCTTCACAAAGATTTTAGTTGCAAGGAAAAATATCTAAAATGATAGAATTCCAAAGTGAATCTGGCAGAACTACTTACCATGTGCTCCCAGAGGAATCTGCGTTTCCAAAGGCACTAAAAGAGCCATCATCCCTCTGGAAAAGAAGCTCTCTTTGGTAGCCTGAAGTGAAAAGGCAGAGACAGGTATTGAACACATTCCTCTTACAGGGGTTCCAGTTCAAACTTTCTAATGGCATGAATCAAAGCATTTTCTGAGAAGAACAGAGGAATTTAAGTTCAAATTTCATAAAATATCTTCCAAGCATGTAGGAACAAATCAAACTGTGCAAAAGACTGCCAGTGTGTAGCAGTAACATGAAGGATCTCTCTACAAAAATCCAAATATGACAGCGTAGCATGCTGTGACACAGCCCCACACAGCTCAGTGGCTCCAGGAGCACAGCAGGGAGTGCAAACGGGAGTTACAGCCTGTAGTTCAGCACTTCATTGCTTTCAAGAGATTAAGTGACAAACACACAGAAATGTTCCATCTTCCCAACACAAGGACAGAGAAGCAAAAAATGAAATATTTTCCAACTGAAAAGGCAAGGCTGCAGCAAACCTACAACTACTACTGAAAAATAATCCCTATCAGCAACCTGCCCTCAAAAATGAAAGGCACCTGATTAAGAGGCATCTAAAGATTTTTCATTATCTAGAACAGCTGCAGTGTTTTAGAGTGCTGAATATCTATAATCAAAGGACAACAAAGGCTTACTAGCCGCTCGTGACCACTAACAGCATCCCTACTCAATAATTTGCTTCAGTGCAGGACTGATATTCAGTGATGTTAAAAATGAAGGAATACCTAAGGCATGCTTACTACTGTACTCTCTGATGTCTAAGACCTCCCTTCCCCTATGCTTTGCTTGATTTTGCTTTCCACTTGGATACCCAGAATAATAATGATACCTATTTCTAGCATTTAACAAGACTTTCCTTTCTCCCTTGTTTTTTTCCCTATTTTTCCCCTAGTTTTTCTACTTTGATATTATAATTAAGAAAGCATATTCCTTAGCCTAGTATGTGACCCAGTCACCAAGTAGTGAATCAGGCAAAAGGAAAAGCCAAAGCTTTTTTTTTTTTTTTTAAGATATTTACATCACTACAGAAATGTCAGAATATCTTTAGAAACTGGGCCCTGCAATGTCTTCCTCACATTCACTGACACATAGTTTATTACGTGGTTACATACTACCCTCAGTAGAGATACTTAAGTATGTGCATCACAGCCTTACTTATTGAGGAACAAATGGCCTCATCATATGAGATGAACTTTTGTCATAGTCTCTCTACAGCAGAAAGTTATGAAGGTAAAAAGAGGTGAATTTAATGCTACATTATACCAGTGTAGCTACCCATATGAACTCTCATCGAAACAGTATCCAGTTTAATTTTTGTCTCTTTAGAACAGTTGGAAATTACAACTTCCACATATATATAGTTGTTTTTTTAATGCATTTGCATAACTAAAGTGGTTATTTAAACACCATTAAAACCAGACAACCTTTCCCATAATAGAAATATCTCTAATCTAAGTTAAAAAGCTTGAAAAGTGAAGCACTGTTAAGTAGGAGGAAAAAAAGTCAAAATTAGGTAAGTGGCATTTCTCAAAAAAGAAAGCAAAAGTCACTGTCAAAATTTTAGCCAAAATAATGCTTTGTGATCAACACAAATATATGTATTTTTATGTTAGTCTTCTTTTTCTTCACAGAACACACAGTACACAGAATTAAGGATTATCACCACCACCCCACGCCATGGTAATGCAGAAGCACTAAACTAAGAGATGAAAATATGTTGGCTTTTACTAGTTTTGTGGACAATCTCAAGATGAGTGGAACCAGAAGGAAAACTGAACGATCACTCAGTTATTTCCTACAGTCTGCTTTCTTTTTAATGATGACTCTTGTTGTCACACAAAAATCTTCAAACATGAGCAGATCTAACACAAGAGAGTTTGCAGAAATACTGAAACAATAGATCTGAGGGGTGTGAACCACCATACTCATTCCAATGGATCCTCAATCAAAAGTGAAAAATGATACTTCAAATGTCAACACATACAACTGGAAAGGCAGGGAAAAGAAGGATCCTATTATCAATATGTACTCCATCATTCCCAGAGGACTGACTGAAATCAAAAGATGTCTACAGAGACGACCAGTTGAGCAAGGGTAGAAGAAGAGTACGTGCGGAGGAAAGAACTTCAGTAACATGTGAAAGACTGATGGGGCTTGCATTTCAAATAACTTGAAAATACTTCAACCTCATTCCTTGCCTGAGTCTAGACTCCAAAGTTTTCACATCAATCAGTATTTGCTTTATTTCTTAAGAAGCGGTTTCAAAATACTTAGCATTTCCCAAAATGCAAGAAATTTTTAAAAAGCAAATTTTGTTTTGCTTTGCCTCACATAGAGGTCAGAAATGTTTGTTCAAACAGTTTAATCAAAGAACAGAGAACAATCTCTACAGAATATTTTAAGAATTACCTTCTAAAATGCAGCTTTCCTCTAAAAAGTAACCATATAAAATGATTTGTTTACTGAACGAAATTAGAAAGAAAATTGTTTGCACTTCAATTCTGTCAGCCCAGTTGAAAAAGCTATGGGAAAATGGGCTTTTCCTCCAATTCCCAGGGCAGCAATGGAACAGTATTTCAAATACCAAATGCAAAGTTACATATGTCTTCTACCAACATGAGTTCTTAAAAATCTAACATCTTTTTTCCTCAGCATACAAACCTTTTCTCATAAATGATACAGCTTTTGATTTAATATCTTCTCTCAGCTGCCTGGTTTTAGTCAGGTATTGCAAAATATAAACATTCGGAGCAAAATTGATCATATTCTGTTCACCGCAGCCGTAAGGCATCTTAATCAAAGATTCCAAACCATTGATAGAAGGCCCAAGTATATCACCTGAAAGATCAAATTAAAGCTTAGTGTAAATATGTACATGAATATTTACATGCCTAACACTTCAGAGGGGATGTCATCTAAACTGGGAGAAAATACACCAGGAATGCAACACATTGGGAATGCTTGTACCAAACACCACTAATCGTGCAGAAAACTACATTAAGCAAGCAAACTTCAGCTCTTTGCCCACTGATCTGTCTTCCCACATGCTTTCTGTAAGGAGTCATTCAATATAAGCTTAAGAGACAGCAAACTTTATTAAAAAATACACAATAATAAACAATATAGCTTTTTAGCAAATAATAAGAGATAGAAGCAGGATAAAACAATCCTTACCAATAACAGTGACCTGCACTCTCTCGCTGCCACTTACTACATCAGAAGGAAAACTGAAATCCAACGTTTTTGACAATGTTTGCAGATTATTCCCAGTCAAATCCAAAAGAACTGTCTGAGAATAAATCTGTTCCAATCCTTCAGCCTATGAAAATAAACAGAGAGAATTATTGTAATCTTTTAATTGTAGTGCTGATTATTGTAGCAGGATTATGGTAATCTTAAGAGTTGCTTCTTTTAAGGTGAGATTGTGTACTTGCACTGTTGAGGGATTTAAAGCACTTTTGGATGTTTTGTGCTAGCTGTTAACATAAAACAACCACAATAATAGTTTTGATTTCACAATAGGGCCATGATATATATAAAAAAACAACTTTCCAGCAGAAACACAGACAAAAACAAACGAACAAAGAAAAACCTACTTTGCAGGATCCAAGTGGGTTCCAGTTGGACTGAGCTATGAAGATGAAAGTAAGTTGCTCAGGCCACAAAAGACCCAGGCTGCTAGGCATTCACTTTCTTAGGGGGAGAGTAAAGTTTTATGAGACTGTCTGTTTCATAAGGGAGAGAAATCAGCACCTCAAGACCATGATTCATGTTTCATCTCTTGTTTCATCCTGCAGAAATGGTCAAAGAGGTACCTCATGAAGTTCACAAAGGTAAATGCCTACTCTTGGGGAGGAGTAACCCCATGCACCAATGGGGGAATCAGGGAGCAAGCAGACGGAGAACAGTCTTGCAGAGAAGGACTTTATAGTCCTTCCTGGAGGACAACATGTTGACCAAGAGCCAGCAATGAGTCCTTGTGGCAAAGGTGGCCAACAGTAACCTGGGCTGCGTTAGGCAGAGCACGGCCACCAGGCCAAGGGAGGAGAACCTTCCCCTCTGATAAGCTTTGGTGGAGTCACAGTGGGAGTGCTGTGTCTAGTGCACAGTAAGAGAAACATAGACATACAGGAGGGAGATGAGAGAAATGCCACAAAGATGATGAAGGGATTGGACGAAACGACTGTTTAGCCTGGAGAAGAGATATCTCAGAGGGGATCCTTTCAGTCTGCGGGAAATCTAACAGGAACAAGCAGAGAAGATGTAGCCAGACTCTTCTCCACAGAGTTCAGTGAAAGGACAAAAAGCAATGGGCATGAAGTAAGATAAGGAAATTTCCATCTAAACATAAGACACAATTTTTTTACAGTGAGATTGTCAGAAGACTGGAACAGGTTGCTCAGAGAGGTTGTATAGTCTATATCCTTGGAGATATCCAAAAGCCAAATGAACATGGTCCTGAGCACCCTATTCTAGCTGATACTAAGGTTCCTTCCAGCCTCAACCATTCTGTGATTTATGTTCCTAAGCATCTTTTTTAGGATAAGCTTTGGAAGTGTCTATCATTTTCCACTGAAAGGGAGTCTCACATGACTTTGACTTTTAGGTGGCCAAAGTTTCATCCATAAGTTTTTGGTTTATCAGAAAGCTTTAGGGCTGAAGTCTCACTACTAGCAATGCTGGAATTTATGGTGGGAATGGTAGCAACACTATAAATATTCACATAAAATAGTCATTGAACTAAAGCCAGGCATACAGCTAAATTGATTACACTTATCTATAATACAGTTCTTCGGTCTACTCGGCACAGATCATTAAGTTAGCTGTAGCACCAGAAATTAATTGATACAACAACAGATTTCATCTTGCTTTCAGGAGCATTTGATACATGATTGATTCCAGAAAGGATCTATACTTTCATTCTTGAAAGGGCTTCTACAAAATTTAAAAGAAGGAATTATTTTTACAAGGTCATTTCCACTTGAATCCAACCTTACAGATCAAAACCAACCTTACAGAACAAGAGGCAGATAAGCAAACACCCTTTTAGTTTGACGTTTTGGCATGCCTTTTTTTTAAAGGAGATGTTTATTTCTGTAACAAACCAAGTTGCTGACTGTTTACCTTTACTAAAACTTTCTGAATGATAGCATCAGAAGCAGCAGATGATATTGCTGTCACTTTGATGGGAATCTCTCCCAGCTCTTTTGGCTTGATTGGAAATTGAACGGTTTTCCCATCTTCACTTGGTACAAATATAGACTGCTGATTTGCTGTAGAATTTATTTCATTGGATGTTGAAGTAATTTCAAAAGCATCATTCACGTCCAAGTACACAGTAACCTGTAAAATACAGTAATGTTTGTAAAGTTGGAACTGGAATTCAATCAATCAATGCAATAATTTAAACTTCAGAAACAGATATTTCCAACAATTAAAATGAGTTGCTTATTCAAACAAGATTGATCTAATAGCATGCACATGAACTGACTTGGGCATTGCTGGCAAACTTCATCCTATAACAGAATTGTAGTGAAAAATACTTATCAGAAAGGCCTAGTAGTTCTTACTTCAGCTTCTTCTTTCAAATAGTTAAAGATGTTCACTTCCAAAATGAACTGCTCTCCTCTGGTGACAGCATATGGGATGTTCAGGAAAATGAAGAAAGGTTGAAAAGCTTCCAGCTGCAAAACAAAATCAGTATACAACAGCGAACTCAAGCAATCAGATGCTGGTTATGAAAATGACCAAATAATACATTCTCTAATTAAACTGTCTTATCTTTAAATTTACGTGAGACAGTATGTTTACGTGGAGTCTACAATTAATAAAATGTAATCCTGTAGGGCTAAGGCAGACACCAAAAAATCTATTAGTTATTAGCATCTTTGTGAGAACTCAGTAGCACAATTCAGATGAGTGCTGATGGACTCCTGGCAGCCTGAGGGCATTTTCTGACAGAGGCATCTGGCCTGTGATCTGAGACCTCAGGGAGGCAACCATCAACTGGTTTGAATGCATAAGTATCGAATGATTATATATCTGTCTATGTTAATATATCATCATGTCAATAGAGAAATGAATTTAGAATACAAAGTAACTAATTTTCCTTTATTCTGTAATTCACTGACAACCACATGTGCATTAGTTTGATGTTATTTTGTAAAAATAACTTTGTTGTAAGTTCTTTGTATTATTTCTAAAGATACATCTTTTCTTAATTAAAATTAAAACCGAGGAAAATCCACCAGCAAGCAGTTACTTCTATCTGAAAACACAATCTTCTGGATGAAGCTTTGGTTTGAAGAAGTCAGTGGTAAACTCACATCAATCTGAATGGAATCAAAATTACGCTGCTTACAAACATCTGTACAATAAGAATAGTTGAAGCATGATATCTTTCATTAGCAAAATGTCAGCTAGAAATGGTTTTAATTTGGTTTTCATTTTAAAAAAATTCTATGTAATCTGAGGTTTTTTGGAGATCAAAATTCTTTTTAGCTATCAGCTAGAAATGGTTTTAATTTGGTTTTCATTTTAAAAAAATTCTATGTAATCTGAGGTTTTTTGGAGATCAAAATTCTTTTTAGCTATCAGCTAGAAATGGTTTTAATTTGGTTTTCATTTTAAAAAAATTCTATGTAATCTGAGGTTTTTTGGAGATCAAAATTCTTTTTAGCTATCAGATCTTTCCAATTTTTCTTTATAAAACTCTTTATAAAACTTTGGGTTGAGTTTTCTCAAGCTTTCAATCAGTCAAAAATGTTTTTTTTCCCACTAAAGAAGTTTTGGTTGAGATTTTTGAGATTTTAGGGTTATTTTTTAGCCAACATTTTCTCAATCTACCTATTCTCTGTCCTTTTTTGTTCTGTTTTGTTTTGCTTTTCTTCCCTTTAAACTTCTTGCAATACTGAAATTTTATATTCAGGAATATCCTAGTATATTAGAATAAAATACAAGGAAGTAAAATAATTGATACTATATAGAAATCATATAAAATCAAGACACAAAGTTATAAATGACAATAGACATGCAGATGTCACATTTATTTCTCCATCACAATTTTCATGCATTACTTCTATATGCTTTTCCGTATGGTACTCATTAGCATGTTTCAGCCATATGGATCTCTGAGCACAATCTAAACAAACCAATCGGTGAGGTACTGAACAGTGCATGTGGGTGATTATAGTTAAGAAATAATCTCAACATCTGTTCTACTTGCAGGCTACTCAGAATTGTTTATGAGGGCCACCTATATATTTTCATACACTTTGAATCAGAAAACTATTCCTCTTTTTGTCCCATCTCTGCCAAACATCACGAAAGAAACAAAAATCAAGATTCTGGTCTCAAAGGACCTTTACCACAAAAAAATGGATCAGGTTCCAAATTTTGTGGTGGAGTCATGATCATGATGTTCAAAGCACATGTTCTGTGCCTGGTGTAGTGGCCAACTATGAAATTTGGATCTAGCTATGGGTTTGCATTCCAGAAGTTGCTCCTCCCCAAGAATCTGAGGGCATGAGAACTTCAACAGGTAAAGCACTCTAAGGTATGTTTCGATTAGTCCTGTTGTCAAGCTGGTAATCTGCAACTCAGTACCCAGTACTCAGTACAGTACCACTCAGTCTAGGCACTTCACTGAATTTGTCTTGGTTAGGAATGCAGTTTCTGTAGAATCTTTACATGAAGAATGGAAGAATCAATAACCCTTCACAGAGTTATTTAACATACCTAAAATATGAATTAAACAAACCTTGAGAAAAAGCTTCCTGTTTCAGATGGGTTGAATAACTCTGTGAAGGTAGCTTTCCCCATGAAATTAATCAACTGCTACAGTCATTGCACACTTGGAGGCATACAAACACTACAGGAGGCAGACACTTGGCAACTAGAGGCACTTCATCCCTTACCCCACCACTGGATCTCAGTGTCTGCTCTGGCACTCAGATTGTTATTCAGAAAGTGAGTATGTCTAGTTTAAAGTTTTGTTTGCTTATTTTTGTTTTTTTGTCCTCCCTTCTAGGGTGATTTTCAGAATAACAACACGGTGGCACGATCTTTCCAGAAGACCACATGTTTCCACCCCAGCCACCTCTTCCCAGCTGATCTGTGTGCTCTCCCTCTATTCACTATCCAACTCATGTAAAATCCTCTTGACACAAACAAACCAGGGAAATACATTGTCCTCAGGCATTCCCCCTTTCCACCCAAGAAGACTCTGATGTGGCCACATCACAACCATTTTAGCATAAAGTAGGCACTGAAGTATTTGTGTAATGTCTGAGTTATTTGGAAGTCCATGAAGGAGAAGGACATATAGATGACTGAACACTGGAACAGGCTGCCCAGAGAAGTTGTGGAGTCTCCTTCTCTGGAGATCTTTAAAATCCATCTGGATGCCACCCTGTGCCATGTGCTCTGGGTGTCCCTGCTGCAGCAGGGGGGTTGGACTAGATGATCTCTAGAGGTCCCTTCCAACTTCAACCATTCTCTGATTCTGTGACTTCAGTGTGGTGTTTTCTCTACAGTTTGAATGAATTGACCCTTCAATCACTTTGTTAGTATGAGGCAGCCACTGTGAGGACTAAGATACAGCTTTAAGTACCAGATGATAGTGTTACCAGAAGTTTAAAGTATAACAGTCTACTTTTATATTACCTCCACTGGAGCAGCTGTCAACCCAAGCCCACTGTTTTCAGAAATCACAAAAGCACTGGCTATCCAGGATGTGATGGTATCAGGTACAGTAACTTCCAATGTGGTATCTATGTCAGATCTGATGGCAAAAGGACATAAAATACTTTCAAAAGCAACCATTTATAGACATCAGTAATTGAAAAGAAATGTTTAAAATACATCAAAAAAGTCCAAATTTCTGTAAAGAAGATCTGCTGATTATCCATTTTTCTTTTCCTGATGACTGAAAAATATTTGTGGTAGCATCAAAATGATTTTTTAAAGTTAAATTAGCTTAATTAAGCTTAATTGAAGGTAATTAATTTTGCAACTAGGTAGCACGGTAATTAATGCAACTACTTTGCATTATATTTAATAAGCTGTTACAGATTCTGTAAAATAATCTGAGATTATGACCATGTCCTTAAATCCTTAGCTGTGGATGAATACAAAACTTTGCTTCACATCACAGGTCCAATTTCACCATCCAGTTTGAACTGCTCCTTAAATTCCTGACTTAGATACAGGCAAGAATAGATTTCCCTCTGGATTAATCTCAATATTTTAGAGAAAGAAGATTGGGTCTCCCTGTGAGTTTGTTTGTTCCCTATCTGCATTTTTATCTGGAGGCTACTGAAACTGCAAGGTTTTCAGTCAAGCACTGTCCCTTTCTTAGCAGTTCTTAAACGTCCAATTTGGTGGGTCTCCAATCTCATTTGTGGCCTCTAGGTGGTAGTGCAATATAAATAATACTATATTTTAAAGCAGAGCTCTTCAACTTTACAGCATAGTACTACTAAAATTTACAAAATAATAATGGCAAGTATAAATCCATTTTCATTTGCCGCTAATCTGATACCTAGTATTGGTGTCAATCCAAAGCCAAGTCTCTGGAAAACGTGTCCTGACATAAGGAATGCTGAAATCATGAGTTCCGTCTCTAGTTTCCAACAAATCATCTGCAAAATCATCTTCTATGGGTATCATTCCACCATCTACAAAAAAATAATTAATATTCTTTCTACAAAAAAAGGTTTAAAAAATACATTAATACCATGCTTGGACCATAATCTAGAGCTTTGCAATACATGTGGCAACAGTATTCTGGGACATTACGAACTAAGAAGTTTCATAGGAACCTAAAATTTCTGTCTCTCTCTTGAGGCAATGTATGGGAGTACTCATGAAACTCATACAGTATGGCTACTAACATCACAGTGACAAACCATACATTAAGTGGAACTGAGCAGAAACTCATCCACGCCCAGGCCCTTACTGGGTACTGACACTCAGGATAGAAGCAAAAAGAAAGTTTTTAAAATACCATAAGTTTTGCATCTCTTGACTTTGAAAATGGCAATGATTTGCAAGGCTGAATGCAGCCCATCTGTGCTACCCAAAGAACTGGTAACAAGAAGCCTAACCCATAGATAGCCTTTCCCACACAGTAAATTAGACTTGGCTACATTTATTTTTATTACTTACAAAGAAAATGTTCTTTATCCTCTTCAAGAACTGCATCAGTTGATACCCAAAGGCTGCATTTCTGGATAGAATTGATACAATATAGCTCAATACAGGCCATTCAGGACATCAACAGAGCTTATTTATTTTCTTTTTCTTTTTTAGAAAAAATAAAGTTTCCATAATAAAGCAGTTATAAATCTTAAGGAAGTAGTACACAGGAATCGATAAAACAAAAACCTAAATCTGAATATTTCCTTAATGTCAGAAAAGTTTTAAAAGAGAGTACACTACCGAAAACAGTGATTCATATTTATGAAAATATAGACATATTTCTCTGCATTTGGAATATTTACATGATGATTAATTTTTCAATTCAAACCCAGTATAAAGCATGAAAATAGTACCTTGTCTACAGCCCCAAACTTTAAAAGACAGCTTTTTCTCCTAGGAAATGATATCACCAATAGTAATTAAAAGAAAAAAAATACCTGAAAGACACCAAAAGAACCTCTGACCAGGGGAAAGTACTGTGCTGTGTTGTACAAGTGGAGATCATGCATGACCTAAAATAAGAGAAACAAGATCATCACTCCAAAGAGTGAACGTATACTCACTATTTTCAGAACTTTTACAATCACAGATGTACCTCAGGAAGCAACTATGAGCTCTGATGTAATAGAGCAAACAAAATCTCTGACAGGATAAATGGGAGTTGACTATAATGGTTTCATGACTAACGGAAGTGTGACTAAGACTATAAAAGACTAAAACAGAAGACTATAGTTCACTGATACTCTATGGCACTTAAACTAACATGTCAGCATCATGTCACTTTAGAAATGATGGTTTTTGTCAAATCTTTTTGCTTGTTGGTGTCTTTGTCATCCTGCACACAAATGGAATATAAAAAGATAAATTATTTAAAAAGATGAATTATTTTATTCTCGAAAAGATACAGTTCTTTGTATTATTTTATATTTCTGATTTTAAAGAGCACAAATCACTAGGGAGTTTTCCTAAGTTCTTTTCTTTCTTGAAAGAAGAAACTGCAACTGAATAGATAAACGGATAAACAATAAAGTATTAGTTGGAATTAAAAATACCAGGCCTATTACCTTGAAAGCCTTACAGCCTTTTCCACTCATTTCACTACTTGCAGAAGAAAAAAATATTTGCACAATTAAGGACTACAAATCATCCCCAAAGAATATTATTCATTCAGCTTCTGAATGGTATTATATTCATAAACATCCATCTTTCATACACACAATATTGAAAACATTTTTTCTCATTTCCTTACAGAATCCTCTGTTATGTCACTACTTTCTCCTAGAAGCTTTGTACTTTTATCAACAACTGCAAGTCCAATTATTGATCTTGGTTCCACTGTACTGATTTTAAGGGAGACTTTCTCAGATGGCTTGACCTTGTCTTTGGTCCAAGAGATCTTAATCTAGAAAAAAAAAGCAGAGAACAGTCAGCTAACAACTCTGAGGAAGCATTTTTAACTTAATCAGCTATAATTAAGACTCTGGATTTGCAAGCAAGCATGACATCTCTTAGGACTTCTGCCTATGACCTCTGGGAAAACATCATGACACTCCTTCTGCTGTCTTCAATTCCTTATACTGGTGTTAAGCTAGCATTAGCATCCAGAGCCATAATTTTAACCAACACTTTGAATAGAATCAGCCACAAGTATACATTACTTTCCATTGCTAAGCGCAGTAAAAGAAATGCTTTCTCTGATATCTGATCTGTGGATCAGTACAGAAGAGAATATGCAACATATTTTCTGAAATATTGAGATACTTAGATATGAAGAAAGGCATTTTGGGGAAAACCGCCATCCCCCGAAGATTCCGCTAATGCTTTTCCTCCCTACCATGTCAGATGATTATACAGAATATCAGTTAAAATTTACAATGCTACTCTTTTTTTTCCTTAAAAAATGCTACTATAAAATCTTGTAATCCAGCTTCATACTAAAGACACCTACACTTAACCATATATCTATACTTCAATTCAGTGTTAAAGTTACCACCACACACAACAGATTCAAAAGAGAGAATGAAGGCTAGATGACATTCAGCTCACCATGAAGCAGAAATCTAAACTGTCGTTTAGGTTGTATTCTACAGGTTGTATTGACTGTATTGGCTGCAGGTAGGATTCAGTTATATAAAAACTGGCTCTTATTACCATTTGAGATTTTCAGAAGTATACAAGACTCCTACAGTGGAGTCCAGGCAGAGCATCCTTAAAGTTATAATAGACGCCTCTGTTTAGGCCCTTGAATCTCCATAAAGGGAGGCTGGACACACAGCTCACATGCAGACATCGGAGATCAAACTCAGCCATCTGAAAGCACTTGGAACCACCTGAGATGGTTCTGGGTAAAAGTCATTGGGACACTGCAGCTCTTTACTTTCCATTTTACCAAATGAAATACTGTGCAAAACTAAAAATTGCAGAAATTAAGTATTAAATTAATTTTAATGGCCATTCTTCAAATGCAGAAATGGAAATACCTCTCACATTTTTAATTATCTAATCTTCACAGCAAATACAGTAAGCATATTTAATTCCTACAATTTATCCTCTTGATTCTCCATGAAAAATATGATGGTGTATTACACCTATAAACCACATTTAATGGAACTTTTATTTTCAAGATCAGACCTTATCATTTTGCTATATAATATACTGTAATCATAATTTTGAATAATGAAATCAGTGAGAAGATTTTTGTTTCCAGAGGGCTGAATCAAACTCTTATGCTTTGTTGCTACAAATATCTTTCTGCTACCAGTATACTTCTCTACCCATTCCTAAAATAAATTATCTTATTTGTTTCCTATTTAGATTCTTGAGGCACTGGTAAATAACCACCAAATGTGACACTGCAGCTCTCTAACCCTACTGCCTCTCTACTTCCTTACTCTGTGATAACAATACTTGTATCCTGAGAAGGGATAACTTATGAAAAGAAGGGAGAACAGATAACCATGTTGCACTCATGAATAAGAAAAACAGCCTCATCACTGAGGTCTGGTTCTCAAAGAAATCTGTTAAGATCCTTAGAAGAAGAACTTGAACCCATCTGTGAGTGGTCTCACCTGTAAAATTCAAAGATAGTCTTTTGTTTGCATAAAGGGCAAAAATCTCATTCTGATAAGTAAACTAGGAAATTAGTTTTCTCAATGTTTTTCTTTTTTTTCTTTTTTTTTTTTTTTTGAGTATTTTCTGATCACAGGAAATACTGGTCACTTCACTGTCCATAGAGTCAAACCATCTGCCTTTGCATTTCTATAGAAAATTAGGATAACTCATGGCTTACAGAAAGTCTCCCTAGAAAGACTCAGCAGAAAATGCCAGTTCTGTTTTGGACTCTCTGCGGTCATACATCACACCACATGATCACTCTCTGATTAGAATAAGGTTTTCTAAAACTTTACCTTCCATATATACAGCACTTGTGAACATTCTTCTACTGTATTGCCTAGAGCAGTTTTTTGGCTTAGTAATTTATCAGACCATTAAAATCATGAGGGGATGCTGCTTATCTCTTTATGCAGAGCACCTAGGTTTAGTAGAATTTTTTTTTTAAATATGAAATAGCCCTGCATTTACAGTTGAACCCTGATAATATTAAAAGTCTTTCCAAGGACTTTTACAAATCTCAGATTAGATCCCCAGATTAGATTTTGTGTTTACACTCCTATGATCCAAAGTACTGCTTAGCATGCAAGAAACACTCAAGAACATGATCTGAGACTCAAGTTCAATATAGTTACCTTGTCCAAGGCAGGCTGAATGGAGACAGTGAGAGCATCGTTTACAACTACTCCAAGCTCATCAATGTAGAATACAAGTATGTGTGCCAGGGGAGCCCAGGAATTTTCTGCTATTAAAGTGAATTTTGTGGAAACCTTTGTGCCAAATGCCATAATTTGTTCCTTAGATACCACCTGAAAGGGAGAAATAAATCACAGAACCTATTGGTAACTCAAGATACGAGAAGTATTGCAATTCCTTCTAAAAACAGATGCTAAAAGAAGAGCCATAGAGATGTAGATTTTTTGAAAAACTGGTGGGTTAGGTCTAAAAGACTGAGTATTAAACAAGAGACAAATGTAATACTTAAATACTAGAAATAGATATTTTCCATACTTTAATACCTATATAACTATGGACAAATGAAAAACCGCAAGTATAAGTGCACAGCGCATACAGGCAACGAGAATATAGGAAAATAAGAACAAAATGACTGGGTAGTAAGGGACATCTACAGTAGCATTTGAGCTTGGATCAAGAATACTATTTTGAAGCAAATCTCCAAACACTGCAGACTTCATGGAGAGCCCACTAATATGCTCCAGTCAGTAACGGGCATTTGGTTTACCAGATCAGATCATAAATAGCGTGAAACTCCCTCAAAATATCTACAATGCAGACTTTGGGTCCACAGGATCAACTTTTTCATTCTGAATCTGTTACAACTGGACCATACAACTTCTCAAAAAGGAGAGCTACGTAGGACAGTTCTCTGCCTTTGACTGCAGGCATATGATTCTTTCTCTTAACTTTCTAAACTGGCATTTTCACCAACCACCTTGCTTGTAACCTCTGTCCTTCAGTGGTTAAAATGTACAAGACCAGCTTATGCCTATATGATCTGCCAGAATTTCTTTACCTTAAACAACTCTTTATCACCTCCATGTAGATCTCCATATTCTTACTGAGGGAGCAGATTTCTAAAAACTAATTAACTGAGAAAGGAACTGTCTGAATCAAAAAATAAAAGATTTGGAAAGAGCACTTTTTATTTATAACACCTAGGTTAATAGAAATGCATATGGTAATATGGTAAAAAATATGAATTTGCATATACATACACATATACAGCATACAAACACATAAACATATTGGTATATGAGAGACGATTGTAACTTTCCATATTTTTGACTAGTATTTTCAAATAAAATTGTTTAATTTAAATTTAATTATTTAGCTTGGTAAGGAAAATTGTTTTGTGAATGCTTCAAAATAATCTTCATTTAAGTGCTAAGATAGCTGCAAATCTCTCACCTCAGACATACAAAGAAGATTAGACCATATAGTCATGCCATTTCTATAATAAAAAGGAGATCCCCAAACTTCATTTTTAAAATCTTCTTCTGGAGTTTTTCCATTTTAGAAAATACATGAATGCCCTCATTTTACACTGTTCTAATGTTTTGCTTACTCAGATTACTATTAGCTAAAGAAAAATTGCAATTATCATGATCGTTATGACTTAGACTGCCCACAAGATTTCATGTGTAAAGGATGGGATGGAGAATTGTCAATAAATCCTTCCAGTCTAGATGCTGTAAGATACAATCCAGCAGAACTCAATAATAAATAATGATCCTCTAAGCCATTTATTAAAAAAATGCTTCCTCCTGCATACAAAATACAGTTCACTTAACACTGCAACTCTGCCCACTAACCCGTTTTCTCAGCAGGCAGGTCTACTCATCCTGTGTTCACAGCACAGACTCATCCTTGTCAGCCCCCAAATCAGCAGAGGGACTCCAGCAACCCTCTGCTTCCACCTGCCCCCCTAGAATATGCTGGCAAGCCCCAGCTGGGCTGCTCCCAGATGTTCCTGTCTTCTGACAACAGCAGGACCACTGTCATAGTTCCACCTGGCTTCCCACATCCATAACCCAATACCCGAAACAGAGACACACTTCTAGAGGGCATTGCTAGAGGCATATATGTCAGGTAGTCAATGGACACTCTTCTGAACAAAGATCATCCTAGCCGAAATGCAGAGTAAAGACCAAAGCAGAGTAGAAATGCCGAATTTCTCTATTTTTCAATCACATTCCATTCACTCCAATATTTATGAGGTTGGTAAAAGACATCTTGAAATGTACACATATATAAAATCAATAACTTACCAGGTAATTAAACTTTTTTACTGGCTTGTTGCTTGCAATAGTCAGCTCAAAAGGTTTCCCAGCCTAGGCAAACAGTATGATTTATATGGATGAGTATGGGGATATGCTGCATAACTTGAACTGTTCCTATCTCGGCAAGTTCCATCTCACACTGTTACCTTTACATCCTGGCTCTTTGTTTTAACCTGGAGATAAGTCTGGCTGGGTGAGCTGAACACATCATAAACACCTATGTCAGTCCTACTGTTGAGGAACTCTGCCTGTAAGATAAGGTAAAACACAGCTCTTTTAAACAGTAAAATCTGAGATATTCACATACATTTTACTATTAGAAGGCAGCATGGTACTGTGACCTTAATGGCAGTTCAAAAACACTTTAATCCACTGAGTAGCTGTTTCTTTTCCCCCATCCACTCTCTTAGTGCAATTGTTTAGATGGCATTTAGTTTTTAAAAGCATTGTGTCACACAGGGTCTGTTACCTTGCTTCCAGCTCTGTTTATAACACAATTAGGAGGTAAGGTAACTAACAATAGCTGATTATATCAGCTACTATAGGCAGTAAGAACAGCATAGCATTGACCACAGTCACAGCCTGCTCCATTTGGGGTATCATAGTTCCAAAGGAACAAATTATAGACAATACCTGAACTCTCAGATTTTTTGTATTAGCCAGAATTGGAAACTCAATATCAATAATTCCATTTTCTGGAACAGTGTAATTCAGGACATGGACTGTCTTATTACTCTCCTCTGTTGCCTCATTTTCAAGGTAAGAAAGTGAAGAATGCTCAAAAAACAGGTCTGTCTGCTGTGCAGTGATTGTGACAAGGTTCTGTCTTTCCTCAGGCGTCAGCTGGCTGCTATCAGAACGTGTCACTTTTAGCTAAAAAAAAAAAGAAAATCTATATCAAACAGGATAAAACTAGGATAAAAATCCATGATGAATAATGCTTCAAATTGATACAGCATCAATATCTCAGCTCCCTGCGGACACATCTTTGGAAAACAAAGAGGAAAAAGATCAAAGCTGAAGTCAAACTGAGATGCTAGAAAGAAAAAGGAAAAGGACCAAAACCAAAGACCCAAATAATCAAGCCAATAGAAAGATATGGTTTGAGTCAATCTACTCTGAATTGCTTATTCAGGCTACCATTTTGATATTTAGGTCTGATTTCCATGGACTTTGGGTGTCCTCAAGAATTGTGACATCTATTCGCCTTTTCAAATGACCAAAATGAAGTGACACAATATGAAACCACTGTTAAAAGAAGAGATGTTTAATGTATGAAGAATACTTCTGCAATAGGACTACAGCTGGTATGAGAAAGACAGAATAGAATGCATAGAAAATACACTTTCAAATGAGGGCTATGTGACTTAATGAATTTTACTCAATTTTGCAACAATGTTTATAGCTGTATATAGCTCTAAAGGAATAGCTACAAACTGTAAAGATTTCTCTTGTTGGAGAACTGTGACAAACTGTATTCAGAAAAAACCCTGCCAAGGCTTCATGTCAGCATAAAATGTCAGCATTCCCTGACATTTTATCTTTTTCTAGTGTAGTGCCACTAAGTTTAGTAATTCCCCAAATTCATTGTGAAAAACAGATGATTTGAAAGCAAATCTGTAAATTATACTTAAAACTCTGAGGCAAAATTTAGTATCTAAGCAAAAGCAACGGGAAAAAAGTCCCATTTTTTCAGAATAAAAATCATAATGAAATAAAAGAACTTACAGTAGCTATGAAGTTCAGAGAAGGCTTTATTACTCTAGAGTAGTCCACAAATTCAACAAAATAGTCACTTTGCTTTGGAAATATGATGATACTTGAATTCTGGGAGATTCCTGTTGGATAATTGAATGTGTTTAGATAACATGGTTTTACATATGTATTTTTTTAGCAGCAGTATTCTTTACTTGTTCTTCAGACAATTCTGGTTTTTGCACTGTTTCCATTTCAGCTGCTCTCCCACATTCCAGTTAAGGATCAGTACTGCAAAATGCTCTACTCCACACAGACTGTGTCAGACTACAATACATCTGTAAAAGAAAGAAAGTCTGCAAAAGCAAAGAATCCTATCCCAACTCAGACAGCTTCACCTTAATTGGGTCTGTACAGAAAGTTTGTTGAAATCCAATTTCTGAGACTGGTAGGTATTTGTAGAAATGATTTTTTTTTCTAATATGCAAGTTGAAATGTTACATGAACCCAAAGAAAGATTCAGTTTGCAAATTTCTCAGCTCAAAAGAGAGTGAAGAAGAAAATAGTAGAGAACTCTTCCACTAATGTGCTTCACCAAGAAATAACACACGTTATGATCAGACTCGAGTTTGTAAGACTCATAGTAATGCTAGTAATTCTTTATGGCTGATCAGTTATCGGCTATTAGTCCTCACCTGAAAAAAACTCTTTTTTATTTATTAAATCATTTAGCATAGAACTGTTCAGCCAAATTAAGAGTTGGTTTAACTCTTTAATATCTAGATAGCTGAAATAATAGACATAATATTTCCTTCAGTACACGATAGTTTTCCTAGTATTTCTAAGCCTTTCAGCCTATTTTAAGAGCCCACTGAACTCTTACAATGTGGCCTTCTCTTTGAACTCCTCAAAGGAGACAATTAACAGCAACATACCTGTAAGAGACTCGGTAACCACAGCTGTAATTTCTATTGGCTCTGTGTAATCAGAGTCATGATGGTGCCATGATTGACCAGCATTCAAGTCTTGCAACATAATTTTGCTACATGTAACATTTGCAGATCCATTAATCTGCAATGCAGGAAGAAAAAAATGTTTATCAAGCCACCAAAATCAAGGACATTTTTTATTTACCGTGTTATTTCTAGTTACGTTCTGCAGTTCTCCCCATCTAAATTCTGCAGTGTCAATACCAGAAAATTGAAGAATTTTGGTTTTTAGTAATCATTCTTGTTAAATCCTGTAGTTCATCAGTGTTTAGAGAGTTATCTGTTGTTTTTAAATGATTATCCAGTTCTATACTGCAAGAGCATTGGTGCCTGTGTTGCACAAAAGAAAAAAATCAGCAGGCTCCTGGGAGCTAAACCCAGCTAAACTCATACTTTCCATAGGCTAAGTGCTGCTGAAGGTCTGCAGAATGCCAAAAAGAAACAACAGCAGACATTGCTTAACAGAAATTGAAGTTTTTTTTAAACGTAGTCCATAGTTTAAAGTCAAAATATCTCATTTTGCAAAAGGATGCCATGAATCTATCACTTTAAGTCTTGAAATCAAAACTGCAAGCTTTTTTAAATGCCTTGCTCTAGCTCATGCCTAGCCCAATAATTATTAAATAATTACTGTTTAATTAGTCACCAAACACTTTGATCTCTACTAAATTAGTGTTCTACATGGACAATTTTAATGGTCCCTTATAGCCTTATAATATAAGGCTAGGCGTATACTGGTATACACTGAGCCAGGGAACATTCCTGGGCACTGGAATGCTATCACCTATATTGTTAGGATTGTTCCTGGAATGTCTCTTTTTTTTTCTACTTGAGCCAACTAACACTCTCCAAAATAACTTCCAGGCATAGTTCAGTAGATAACAAAGGCCAAGTATCATTCCAATCAGCCAGTCTGATGCAGCCACTTTGCTCTGGAAAATAAGAGTTTAATGGTATTCATGCAAGTTCCTCCAGACAGCATGCCAGCTGAACTCAGCACTTGAGAACAGTCCCAGGCACATTTAACGCACAAAAGCAGACATAGCCTTAGGCCCTACAACACCATCTATAAAAGCAGACATAGCCTTAGGCTCTACAACACTAGGAGCTGTTCAAAGACTCACCTCCACTGTGTTTGTTACGTTTTTCTTGTTTGTCCAATAAGAGACAGGAAGGCAAGTGATGGTTACAGTTCCCTTCACTGGCTTTCCATATGTATACCTGAAATGTATCAACCACAGTCACACAACCCAGCATCTCAACATCTTGAGTCCCTTAAGATTTTCTAAGGCAAAAGATTATACTAAACTGTTTTTCCCCGGTCCCAAACATGACTAAAAAACATGTGCACTTCGAAACATGAAGCCTTCAACAGAGACCAACCTACTGACACTAAAGACAGCGGCCTCAACATGGAGAGTATATACAGAAGTAGGAAGAGTTTCCCTTTCCTTAGCATAAATTATATAAGTATATGGGCAATGTAGGAAAATTAACTAGATTAAGCTAAGATGGAATACAACATTCTTGTGTTAGAATAAGAGCCATTTTGGTAGTGTTATTCTGGAATGACTTTCACCTTCTGAAAAGAGATGCAGAAAAAGAACAGATATTTCATTTCATTTTGTCATTTCACTGTAATTAAGGGCATCAGATCCACAACAAAAGCAAAAAAGAAGTCAAATGGAAGCATATTAAGCATATTATTGAATAGAACATTAATGCAGCATAATAATCAACACAGAGAATTAAATTGGGATGTAAGAAGTGAAAGTGTTATGCTTCTCAAATGCTTCTAATACAAAATGAGAGATTTCAAGAATATATTCCAATTATTTAACAATCATAGCACAAACAAATTAGAGTATTCTTATGTGGCAAACAAAATTTTCAACTCTAGTAAACTTGAAAACTGCAATTTATTCAGTCCTCAGAATGTCATTAGCAAGCTCTATTCAGTCTGTGTGATACTAAAAGTTTTTGCACAAATGTCTACAGGTTGTATGCAGGAGAAACTATTAAATCATCAGATTCAGACCTTTTAGAAGAGAAAATGAAAAAATAAAATGAAATGACTCTAGAACAAAAATATTGATAAATTCAGATGTGTTATCACAATCCTGATAACATTGTCTTGCATCTAGAGTGCAATGGTTTTTGAGTGGACCTAATTATAATAATTAGCTACATTAAAATAGCTTCAGAAACATATCTCGAAATTAAGTTGTCATTTGGTAGCATTACCTCAATCTAATAATACACAGACAAGAGGAAGGAAGAAGTTTTATGACCTCTACACCTCTACAGCCTAAGGGACATATAAATTCTTTGCGTACAGAGATATGATGTCTATAAAAACAGTCACCAAGCATGAAATTACTCCTTAAAAAAAAAAAAAAAAAAAAAAAGGATGGTATATCAGTAAAGCTTTGGCACTGTCGGTATTCTATCTAACAGAATTCACCACCATCCAAGTCTGGATTTATTGAAGTAGAGAGGTATCTTAAAGTTCAAGAACGGGGTAAGCATCTGAGAGAAGACCAAAATGGCTGAAATAATAATAGAAATCATATGCACATTAACATATACTAGATTCCAAATGCAAATCAGATTGTGAAGAGAAAAATTAGGAAAAGAGTATCGTGTGTTAAAAACTGTACAAATCTAGATTGTTTATAATGTCAGGTCAAATTGCCCATTGGAGAGGACAGGAAACTTCTATGAAAATTGGAACATACCATTTAACTAGCTTCTACATCAATCATTTCTGCTTTTCACTGACAAATACAGTGTTTAGAAAAGTATGTATTTTTACAGAAGTAAATTACCACCCAAAAAAGGCCTTTTTTTTCAGATCATCTTTGATCAATTTTTCAAGTTGAATTTCTGAATTCAACTGAACTCATTTCTGAATTTCTAAAGACTCCTCAGGTATAGGGTTTTTGCTAGATAAAAGCCTATACTTCTTTCCAAAACCCTATCAGGATAGGAAGCATGTGGCTAAACTGGAACAAGAAGCATAAGCCTAGAACTTCCAGATTTTTCCAGTTGGTCTAATAAAATACAGTGGCTTAATAAAATATAGTTACTCTATCTAAAAAGCCTTACCTGACAGACCTGAAAACATTGTCAAAGAGGAACAAGGAAATAAATTGCTTGATTGCTTGGAAACATTCATTATAAGAAAAAAAAAATCATGAAATTCTATGAATAAGGCAGCAAAAATAATTTGATAATAGTCTAGAAATAACTTTACTCAAAAAAAAAGGTAATGAAAAGTCTGAAGGTACACCAATGTTATAACAAGATCCCAAATGTATAACAAGATCCAATAACTAGAAATAGGTAATTTAGAATATCAAGCACTTTTTCGCATTCTAAGTCAAAATTTTTACATTGACACTTACTGAGACGCAGTAGTTTTCTTAAGAGTGAAGGTGACATTGGCATCAATGATTTACTTTATTATCAAAGATTTACTTACTTTGCAGTGACAACACCAGTTATTTCTTCATCTCTTACAGAGTAGTATAATGACGTTTTTATTGTGACATCGAATCTTGGTAAAACTAGTAAATAAATTAAAATATTAAATTCAGACAAGAAAAAATAACTACATGTTTGCAAGTAATATGGGTAATATTCACTGTGACATGGTGAAGACTAACAGTTTCCTAAAGCATACAACATAACACATGCTTTTAACCCAACCTGGTGCATATCTAATACTAAGACCTCTTGTTGAAAGGAAATACCAAGTAATACAAGAGCTTGTATTGAAGCATGAAATGTCCATTTCTCCTTTTTCAAGCCAAGCTGGCAAAGGAAGAAGAGAATTTCAGCCCATTCAGCCTTTATAGAATCATCAATAAGCTTCAGAATCAGACATTATACAGACACTTGCAATGAACACATTGCCTGCATGATCCTGAGAAAACAGGGGAAATAACTATCTCATAGGCTTAAAAGTATTTTAAAGGTTGCATGACATTCAGACACAGTACAGTAGTAGGTAACTATCAAAAACAAACAGGGTTGCCAATAAAATAATGATGTGTTTCCTAGGACAGAGAGTCTGTATCAGAGAAGTAGAAGACAGGAAAGTTAAGACTTTCTGGGAGTATCCAAAGGGTTCACATTAGTCAAGGGAAGCTAGTCACTCCAAATAGTACAGGCTAGGATAAACCGCAAGGAATAACCCCTGGTTCAATATAATGTTACACTAGAATCACTTAGTTATTTTTATTTCAATAAATATTGCACCAGATATTAGCATTTTCATCACACCTAAAATTCTACCAATTTGGTTGCTATTAAATGCAATTAGGCAACACTTACCATATTCCATCACTTTAAATCTTTGATAATGATCTTGACCCTATTGAAAAAAAATATTGAAGAAGGTACATAAAATTAAGTTATTAGGTTAACAAATTTCTTAGATTAACAAATTTAACATTTGTTAGGCCCAGGTGCATGCGTATTCAAGTTAATGCCCACGATCTGCAAAGCAATCTACAGGAGGCCAATTTCTGTATAAAAAAGCAAATATCCGAGCCTAAGAATGACTAGCATAAATGTTCACAGTAACCAGGATGATCTATGCCTGGACTACCAACAGTTTCTTTGCAAACTCTTCTAAAATCATCTCAGGTGTCCTGGTACAAAAGTGATGGCCCTACCTACAGTGCCTTTTGTAGAAGACCAGACAAAACATGTATAATCTTAAGTCTCTTCATTTACTGAAAAAAAGGTAAGATGTTTATATAATCTACAGTTTACGCTACCTTCAGCAGAGATATCCTAAGGTCACAGCTACCTTTCTTACATATTTGTTAATTAAAAATAAGTGTAAGAATAAGCAACTCTGCAATAAACTAAGTTAGCCACGGTCTCTTTCTCTTTTCTTACTTTTTCTATTTTTTTCACTTACTTTCTGATATTCTTCAGGAGAATATCTAATATCGTATTCACACATTCTGACATATTTTTTGATATGTGGTACATTAGGCTAAAAATAGCATATTGTTGAGAAACCAATTTTGAAGTTTCTTCACTCTCTTACTATTTAAAGTCACCAGCACGTAAGTACAATGTCAGTTAACACAAGCAGCCATACTACCTTTCCACATAACCTTTGCTTTTTGTTCTCTTATTCTATTGCTCTTCTTTGCTAAAGTGAGAATAATTCTGACCAAATATGTAAGGTATTTGTCTGAGGGCATAAAATCCTTCACAGATCAATGATCTTTTATCACATCATGGCAAAAGCTCCATCAGTGGGAACAACGGCATGAGGTGATTCACCAGCAGTGCCTGGAACTGGAGCTCTGAATTCGAGCAGGTCTACTTGACCTACACCACAATTGTATTTGGAATAATTTGGAACAGCGATCAAGTACTATTTCATAAAAATTTTTTAGTCACTAATAGCTCAGACTGCTCCTCACTTAATCATATCTGCCACATTAACAGATTCTTTTACGATAAACAATGTATCAGCTAAACAAACAAACACTAAGATGGTTGCTAGCATAACACATCTCGTACCCTGGATCTTACTAATCATTTATTAATCCCAGTGCTCATAAAAATATAACTTTGTTGAAAGAAAGTTAAATTACTAAATGTTGATAGAATTAATTCCAGTTAATCCTATCTGAGGAAAAAGAATTTCAGGATGTTAAGTTAAATTTTCAGAATAAAATTTTCATGCCAGCATCCATCCAAAAATGTAAAGTTACATAAGGATTTGGTATAAATTTTTAAGGTTTGTCTTTAAAATAATAAAAACAGAAGAACTCAAAGAAAATTGTGTTGCCATGTCCAAAACGTCATGAATCAGGCTGAAAGAGTTTTATGTCTAGTTTTTGCTGCCAGCTTGAATGGAATCCCCAGCCCGCCCATTTGGCATTTTTGAGGAAGAAAAGTAGCCCTGGCCTGGAGCGATGGTCCCAGCAATCGTGGAAGTTTCTGTGCTAAGGCTGGATGTTCCAATACAAAGACCACTTCCCTGCTGTGCAGGACGTCGGGCCACAGAGGAGACACAGCCAAGAAGAATTTCAAGTCTCAGACTGAAATCTTTCAGAAGGAGAATCCAAGGGCTCATTCCCAATTATTTACTAGCTGCAAGGGGAAAATATTATCTCAAATAGGGCTGGAAGAATGGTGTAAGGAATCAAAGAAGTCTATAGTTCCCAATGGACAGGAAAAGAGAAGCTAATTTTGAAAGCCTACTTTGTCACTTTGCTTAAGACTCTCCTAGGGAAGAATGGAAAGATCAGGATGGACAAGAACGTGTCACTGGGAGCTGGCCACTTTAAAAGGTTAACATCACTGGCTCCTCTTCAATCGCATGATGAAGTTATGCTGATGTGGAGCTCAAAAATCTGTTTTTTTCCTGTAATTATACCAAAGAACAATGCCACCCTTACAAGCAAACAAATGTGCTGGGGTTCCTTACTGAACAGAATTTGAAGTGTGTGATGAAAAAGAGTGAACATGGTATAGCAAAGAGCATCAGGCAGTGCATGCGTGCATGTGTGTGTCACTCTTGCTGCTAGGCTCCTGAGCAGAGCATTACCTTCATCCTGGGAAGCAGGATGAAAAAGCATCTCACGTTAATTTTTTTTTTCTTTAACACTGGTATAGAAGTCATAAAAATTAAGCAGAAGTTAAGAGAACTGTAAGGACTAGGGAAAAATGGATTAAAGTGAGATGAGAGCTTTTAACTCCAACCTTTCTAAAAAGACAGTTTTTCTGACAGAAGCAAAGTCATGGATTTGCAGTACAGGGAAAGGAAGAGACCCTACTAGGTCATCTAGTTCATCTGCCTGCCAAGTCCAGTTTCTCACTAATGCACACTTTTCAGCCAAATCAGCTTGAAATAGGCCAAGTAATAGCACTTCAACCACTTCACATCATTTTATCTCTTCAGGGCAGGGCTGTGTGTCTGACAAACAGTGTCCAAATATTTTGGAGTGTAAGTTATTAAGCCAGTTTCCAGGAGTGGTGAATTTTGAGACAAGTGGTTAGTTATAAACATAGTCCAACAGAGGGATGACTTTTTTGGACTCAGACAGAAAAACAGCATTTTTATTCCATTTGTTTCCAATGCTCTTTTCTTCTATCTTACTCTTCCATGACTTCTTTTGCTTCTTAAACATACTCATCATTCCACACTACTGTCACTTTGCCCTAAATCACCACTACTTAAACCACAAGATGTTTATCACAATCCCTCCAGATTGTCCAGTATAAAAACATCAATTAGAAAAGCAGTGCCAGAAAGAGTTACAAATAAATACTGAGAGATGAGAAAGAAAATAGAGCCTTTCTTCATTTGTGTTTTAGGTGTTATAGACCCTGGCATATAAGAACTATTAACAACTGAGATTTATACTTTGCTTTCCACAATAAACTTGTTCCATTTGAAGTTATTTGGATCAATTAACAAACAAGGCAAAGCAATTTCCCCCCAAATTTTTATTTCTTGGCAATTTTTATTTTTTA
Source organism: Crypturellus undulatus (assembly GCA_013389825.1). NCBI lineage: Eukaryota > Metazoa > Chordata > Aves > Tinamiformes > Tinamidae > Crypturellus > Crypturellus undulatus. The sequence goes on from VWPW01029379.1 coordinate 128,212, forward strand.
CTCTTAGCAATCAAAAATCTCTGAAATTAATGTGGTGCAGATGAATTTTCTTATTTGTTTTTTTTTTGTTTTTATGCGAGCTACCAGTTACCTCAGGAAAGACCACAGGTTCTTACTGACTCTGCCCTGAATAAGCGAAATGCTGGCACACGCACATGTCTTTTTTCTTTCGTGATTATACTGCCATCTCACGGTAAATGACAGAAAGTTTTGTTGGCTAAAAAGATTTTTATCTAAATAGAAACAAAAAAAACCCCAGCAACATCTCACAATCACTTGATTTGGGGGCTTTATTGACATATGCATTAAATAACCTCCAAAATAAAATTCTGCAAGAATTCCTACACTTTTGTTCAAATCCATCAGTATGTTGTTCAAAAGCTAAGCAGAGTCATACTACTGTCACCAATATTCACATTATTAGTTCCTGGTTAAATATTAGTGCTCATTTTAAAACTACTAAAAACACAGAAAATGATAAATAAATAAATAACAGATTTTGAAAGGATGGTACTTTTTTTCTCAGTAACCATATAACCTTAAAATCATTTGATCAAATGTGAAATCTGTAATTGATTGAACAATGAAATATCACAGAACATTACAGATGCAATAAAACATATATAAAACCTCAAAATTTAAAAAATTAAAAGTGTAAAGGATATAATCAGAGTTGATTTCAAAAGATGTCTTATAACTGAAGCTTTGAAAAATATATAATACTTTTTCAAAAATATTTTAGAAAATTCTCATTCCAGCACAAACTACACTATTCTCTAATATTTCATCATGAATTTCCAAATAACAACTTACATCATAACTTACATCAGTTACAACCTACGCATACTTTTGAAGAAAAATGCCTGCTACTAAAGCTCACCAACTAAAAGCCTTTCAGTAGCAGGCTCCATAGCAGGAAATGTAAGTTATCCAACTAAAATACAAGATGGAGACTTGGGAACCAGACTGCAATGACTCTGTCCTGAGTTTTCTTGGAACAGCTCCGCTAACACCTGGTCCCTCATAAAAAAGCTACTACAGGATGTTTAACAGCAGCAAGTGGTCAGAACAAGGTTTCAAATGAGGTTGAGCAGCAGCACTTCCAGGAATTCAAATTCTGCACACTAGGGAACACCTGTAATGAGTGGGAGGCAAGTGTTATTTACTGACTTACTAATGACTCTCTAAAGATAAGAGTGAAACCTCAGGCAAAACTTTGGACATAAAACATGAAGCTAGAAAGCTCAGGCATTGACATCGGGATGTTTGTCAGCAGATCAGGCTCTGTTTGTCATCTGAAGGTGCTCCTAAAGCCCTAAGTAGATACAAAGCTGTGCTGGATCTTAGGGATACTGTGGATGCAAGCATAGCAATACTAGCTGAGGCTAGATAGGTTTATCTACAAAAGTACCAAGCCCCACTGAACCGCAGCACAGACACATCCTATGCATTCCTTAGCACTACAGACAAGTTCTTGATGATCTTTGTTAACAGGAAGGAATTGGTGAATTTATACCATTTATATATATATCATACAGGAAAACCTGTAGCTTCCTTCGTTGGTAGGTTTGGAATACCCAAGAATATCCAGGCAATAGATAGGAATATCTACACAGAATGACCTCAGTTACTCTTTAGCTTTCAGTGACCACTGACTAGATCTCCATCAACCAGTGTTGACCTTAGTGTAAACTACATCTACGCATGGTAAATCTCAAACTGAGTCCTACCTGATATGACTCCTCTGATTAGAGGAGAGAAGCTCACTTCTAATTAGCAGAGACAAAAAGGATTTTCCATCAGCTAAGTTGCTTTTTTAACTCTTTTTCTGAAAGGTTTTTTACATTTTTCATTAATCCAATAATTTAACATGCTACCAGAAAAAAAGAATAGTGTCTGAGATAACCCAGATGTAGTTCAAGGTATCTCTGTGCACATGACAGCCTTACCCAATGCAAGACAGTTTTGCAGTGTGTAAGTACAGGTTATCATACAGAGAAATACTGCAGATTACTGTGTCATTACTTCTTTTAGGATAGAATTTGGAAATTAAAACAGAGAGTGTGGGGCTTTGAATTTCTGTTTTATTCCCACAGGATATGCATAGTGAGAAAGGCCATTCTGGAGAGGGCTCAAAGCCTACACAGATTCCTCTTCTTTTCTTTTTTTCATTATATATATATAATTGTATATATATTATTGTATGTAACACTGTGCCTTCTCTCCTCTCTTTCAACTTCCAGTTCATAGAACTTAATGACAAAAGGGAGCATGGGTGCATTTAGACTGATCTCCTTTTATCATAGGTTTGGTTATTAGTAAATTTGTTATACTGTGCTCTATTCCTATTCTCGCAGCTTCTACCCACCTGTGACACAGAGGCCTCCAGAACCAGTGGTTTCTATTTAATAGTTTTTATTAAATTCTATTTCTATGAATTTTCCAGTCACTTTTTGATCTCTTCAGATTTTTATTATTCACAATAATCTCTGGCTATATGTTATGTAGTTTAACTGTACTTTTTAAATTATTCTGAAATTGCCCTCTACCTGCTTAACTGGGGCCTTTCTAGGCTATGCATTTGGAGAGAGAGTGAACAAACTGCTTTCCCTATGACTCATGACCAAAATGACATTTTTGTCCTGTCCTCTCTTTTCTGACCTTACCTATATTCACTCAGCTTTCATAGTACCTATTGAATAGCTGAAATTTAGAACATCACCTCCTATGATCTACTAAGATTTCAATTCACGTTTCATTGTCTGTTTTTCCACGGTTGTTTCATTAGCCTAGATAAAATCTAACACACTTTTTAATCTTGCATTTTTCCCTCGTATTTTTTTCCCCAAAACTCAATGATGTTCTCATAGTCAAAACCTGAAAACAACTGCTGCAGTCTCCTGGGTAGTGTCCACCTGACTTCAGGATTATTCATGATTTAGTAGGAAATCCACGCAGAATTTCCCAACCATTTTCTCCTCTGTCAAGAAAGCTGCTGAAGAAACCCACTTCTGTCACCAGCCTCTCTGAGTCACACTTTGCTGCTCCCTGAAATGTGTGGACTGTCCTGTGACCCTGATCAGTCAACTACTCCCAGTTAGCCAAAGAAAACATAGAGATGCTTTCCAGTCTGGGTCATTTCCCTGATGCAGTTGGCATCTTTGTCTCATTACAGCTGCCTCAGCCTGACCAAGAAGTGGTTAAACAGCAGCACAGGGATAGGAGGGAGTGGGTGAGAACAGGGACAAGGGCAAAAATAAATCACTTTTTCCCATAGAAGACACCACTCATGAAACCACACCCACATGAGAACCTATTTGCAAAATACAGTCCTAATGTTCAGTTGAACACCAGCCCCATCTATTTTGTCTATATAAATCCATAAAGCACATAAGTGTTATGTATGCTCCCCAAGTTCAAACCAGCTTTTCTTCTGCTCCCACACTGCCCATCTTGTTAGGATGTAAACCCATGCCTCTCGTACTTGCTAAATGCCTCTGAATGGCCGTTGCAAGCCAGTTCAAAAATGCAGCTCTCAAATTACAGGCACTTCCAGCAACACACACAACTACTAAACTACCATCTACAATCTGTCATTTGAACTACTACAAGACAACAACTATTTTTACAACATATTTCACCGTATGCAATGAAAGTGTTAAATGATTAGGACTGATAAAACTCAATAGTAGCAACAGCAACATGCAAAGTAAATCACACCAATTATGTTAAGCAATATTCTGGTATATTATTCATCCCATTATGGATAATTCATTTGCTCTCAGTAATGCTTCAGTCATTGTGAACCGCTGAAACGCTACTAAAACTAGATAAACATTGGTGAATGACAGTGTTTGGTTCTACATCCCTTGAGACTTTGACTTACTGCATACCAGGGCACAAAGAATTTGTGAATATTCACTTAGCAAAAATAAACTCAATGGAGCCTTACTTTAAATATATATTTTTTCTAATATTCCATAAAATCTTTTGTTTATATTAACATTTAAAACTCATGTTATTTAAAAATATTCACATTTTAGAATCAAAGTTCAGACCTCAGGATAAAATATATATGATTTTAAATATTTGTTCTTAGAAAACCATATACTACTGAAAAGCTTGCAAGGTTTGCTTAGTTTCCTTGGATTTGGGGTGAAGGAAGGATTTTCTAATCTCTCAGCCCATAATACCTCCTGGTTTTGCTTCACCAAAGGACACCTGAGCACAATTTTCATTCAAAAGTACACAGAACATACAAACATACATTGGGGGGAAAAAAAAAAGTTCTCTAGAAATTGGCAGTAATAATACTCACATCCACTTCTACTTCTATGGACCAGTCTCCCAGTGGAGGGTTCATTGATAACTGAAATTTTTTTGAAACTACACCCAAATCACCCTGCTCCAGCAACCATTGCTGAATCAAATTCTTCCGAGGGTCCTACAAGAAACAAATCAGTTAAGTGTGAGAGGAGTTAAATGCGAATAGTCTTAGCAGCAAGATTTAGACAGCAATTCAAGTGATCTTTATTTGGCATGTAAAGCTGGAATATATGGTAAATTCCAATATATAATCTCTGTGGCTACTTACTCGGATAAATATATTCAGAGATGCTTTGTAAGGTTTGAGATCAGGATAGACTGTTACAATCCGAAACATCACATCTTGTCCTGGTTTATATGTAGATTTATCAGTCTGGATGAATACAGAGCTGCTCTTTGACACGTATGTCAAGCTGGTACGGTTAGAGAAGACGGGCTGGCCCTCAGCATGGCCTTCCACCAGTAATTCATAATTCCCAGAACCACTGTTCAAAGGCAGCTAAAAAGATAAGAGTGAATTACTGTTACTGTCTAAAGTATTATTGAAGTGTTATTAGTCAGAAAACATTCACCATAAAGATTTCTAACATATCCCTGGACTTGTCAAATTATGTAAATTTTCAAAAACTGAAAGAAGACTTCAGTATGAGGGCAAGACTTTCACTGTGAACTTCTTGAAAGAAAAATCCTACATTTAGATTATGCCTTGGTTGCTGTATGCTCGTGCAGCTAGCTCTGCCTCTAGTGTATCTGTATAAACAGCTCTGCAGCTTTAATGGGCTGACTCTGAAGTGTCATTTCAGCACTTACCAATACAACAATAACTACCCAACAATTACTTGCAATAATGTATGTAGTTATGTATTCATATACCATTTTTATATACATACACACTATGCCCCTTCTTTCTTAAGTTACTTAGAAATCTACTGGTTTTGATTTTGTGGGCTATTTTTTTTCAAACCTTTCCGTTTTTTAATAATGAATTTTCTAGGAAAAAAAAGAGCTGAAGATGCAATACACATTCAAGATGAGTCAGACAGCAATGAGATCCGTGTAATCTTGCACCTCTTTTTAGTAGCTTTAGCATCCTATCTTTGGAGTAGAAATACTAATTCAGAGGAAAATATCCCCAGGAAGTGGACAGTGCTTTTCAATAGAAACTGTTTTTTTCTCATTTCAGTAGTTTTACAATACATAATTACAATTCACCTAGCAAGAAAAAAAAAAAAAAAAAAAAACTATTATTTTCCCCAAAATCTAAGGAATAAAAGCATAGACATTGTATACAGTTAACTGAGATGCTTTGTTTAGGATGCACATTAGATGCTTCTACTAAAGTTTGAACAGATAGATATTGCTGTCTCTATGGCAGGGTCATGCAAGATCAGAACGACATGAATCTCCCCCCGTGCAGTGATTAAAGGGGATCTAGAGCGCTGAATTCAGATGCAGCAGTTCGTTTTCCAAAGTCAGGTGAGAAGAGCCGCAGTCACAGTGGACCTAAAGGCTTTAAGCAGAGATGCTGCCGTACACAGGGAAAGTTCACCGGGACAGGCAACGTCACACAGACAGTGCAAAAGCCCAGAAACGTCCCAGTCTAAATTCTGGCTTCTGTAATGCCATCATCTTAGGGACATCTCTTTAAAGAGGAAAAAGTTTAATAAAATACAAAGCCTTTTCCAACAGGTATTACTGCTAGAAAGCTTGAGAGTCACATATTTCTGTTTGTAGTTAGAGCAGCGTAAATCTAGAATAAAACTGTTTGATATGAAGACAAAAGTAGAACAGAGGCTTACATTTTCCAACATAAAATATGGAGATTATGCACTCTTTTTGCACTGGTAATGAAAATTTCATCTGGTAACTCACACAGCACTTCAAAAGTATCCTTCCAAGTTCTGTACTAAAATTCGCTTTAGTTTTAAAATTAATTTTAAGATCATACAGTGAGTTAATGAAATTTCTTAATCAGGAAAAAAATGACATGCATTTCAAAAGTATCCTCCCAAGATCTGTATTGAAATTATGGTTGGTTTTAAAATTAATTTTAAGATCATGCAATGAGTTATGGTATTACCTAATCAGGGAGAAGTGTCATACCTCAACAAATGAGGTAAATAAATACAAAGTATGGTCCAAATTTTGTCTATATCAAATATGTTTTCTTCTGTGTATAGAGAGGAATCAGGAGCAACTTAATCCTCTATCTTTTGTGTTTTTTTTTCTTTCTGACTTGTTTTCAAAAAGCAAAAATCAAGAAGGTCAAAAATAAATAGTCTCTTTTTCAGCCATGAGCAAGCATACATTTACACAGAAAAAATTCCTTTAAAATCTGGATGTATACATGAAACTTTGAGGTGCAAACCACCACACTGAATTTGACTTTGCATCTTCAACTGTAGGTTTTTGTATACACATTGCCAAGAACATATGATTCACATATTTCAACACACTCATACTTCGAGGCCAAGTATCCTGGAATACACTAAATAGGAGGAACAGACTTAGTTACTGCATTTGTCAAAAAAAAAAGCTCAAAAATAATACTTTTAAGATTATTATCATTTATCAAATAAGTTGTATTCCCTTAAAAAGGAAGCAAAATTCCCCCAAAAAAAGTCCAATAAGCATTACAGATGGTCAAAGTCAGGAATGAAATGGATGGAAAAAGCTTGTTTTGTTTATTGCAGCAGTAAACACTGTTCTTAAAGCATAATTGTAACGTGCTTGCAAGGTTTGTCTTTGATTTCTTCCCTAAAACACTGTAATTGCCATTTACAGATCTCAGATTTTTCTATAGCTTTTTTTTTTCATAACATGAGTAATGGCAAATAACAGCGGTTGTTCCTTTGACCTTTGATGTGTTGATACTTCAATATTTCTCCCAAAAGATCTTTGCCTCCTGCAATTCAGTGACAAAAGCGCCTGGTTTATCCTTCTTGATGTAAATGTCAGCAGCAATCAAGTTTGAATTGTCATGGCAGTGACATGCTAAAGGTCAGGACAGCTAAAGTCTTGGTTCACTTTTCTGTGCTAATAGAGATTCAATGATTCTAGAAGGTCTCTGCTAAACTATTTATTTCAATCCCATCAACTCCTCCCCTAGAAGGAACACTTCTCCACCCCGAGATGAGCAACTGTAGCTATGGGGAATTAATTGTAAAGATACTTATTCTGAAAATTTACTTATTAGTGAATGATATTATTATCCTCATGTTGGTGCTCCTAACAGAGAAAAAGGCCATCTCACATACTTTTGCTAACCACATCACTTACTGCCAGGGGCGCCCCAGACAAGGAAGCTACTGTTTCCTTTGGAAACTATGACAGTCAGAGCTGGTAACTCATTACCCACATTACATTACCAGCCAATAGCACATTGGGCAGTACATAAGTCTACCATAGCTACACTAATGAAAAAAACACTTTCCCATTAAAAGAAGAGTCAGTTTTCTCAGTTTCAGAGAGTAATGAGAGAGGGAAGAATTCAACTAATTCCAGTTGCTAAGCACTATGGTACCTAGTTTTCACTAGTCTAGGTTTTTCTGCAGCCAGGAGAAAGAATCAGGGAGATCCAGAAGGTGATTCACCCTCACCTGGAGTGAAAGCTCATCCTCTCTCTCTCTGTTGTTTATGGAGGGAGTCTAGACTCATAACTCTTGACTAGACACCTGACTTCTATACAGTAAAAGTCACATGAGATGAATCACTTGAGAACACATATTCCCCACATTTAGAGGTTTTGCAAGGGCCCAGAAATGTTTTTAAATCTCCCAACTTCTGAAGTTGCCAAATATATAAATTCTATCCCTGGAATACTCACATGTGTATCTTAAATTACACCAAATTGTAATAGTTCCTCACAAATAGAAGGCTGGTTGCAGACCATGAGGTCCAAATAATCTGTGACCACATCTGTGTAATGGCCAGAACACACCCTTAGCATTCAATAAACTTGAAAGGCATCCCCAAGAAATTTACTGGGAAAATTGAATATCTTCAATTGCTTTATTAAGGCAGCTGTAAGACAGGTTGGCAAATTATGATCCAAGTTTGGGTTTAGTTTCAGAATTTTATTTATTGTTTCTTAGAAGCCTTCTAAAGTATAAAATCTTTCAGTTTGATAATCACAGCGGCTAGCTCTTTTTGTAATTAGCTTTGTAATTGGTAGTAGTAATGAGATTTAATTTTGCGGAAAGCTAGTGAGACATAACAACACATTAAGACTCTGCCAAAGATAATTTCTATTTAACTTTTTAAACAAAAAATTCTGTGATTACCAACTGACAATTTGGACACATATGTTTCAAGATAAGAATCTGCATAATATTGAACTGCTCACTGTGATTAACTATCTACTTACGAAAATTTCCAGATGATTTCATCAGATATACAGATTATGTGAGATCAGAATGAACTGATCTCCCTGACCTTAACAGGTATTGGGTTACTGTTGTTTAAAAAACAAAGAATTTGGTAAAACATTTTCTCCTGGCAGGAATACATAAAAATATTTAAAATAGAGATGGATGTATCAGCCAGTCAAAAAACAACAGGAAACAAAGTTCTGTTTTGGGGGTTTATCACAGTTTGTGCCAAAGCTGCATGTCAGCTCCTAAATCCTGTAATTATTTGTAACAAGCTGCAGAGCACGTGATCTGAAAACTCCGTGCCTTATTGGTCAGTGAACACATTCATCTATGAAAGTGAAAATAAGCAGTATGACATACAAAATACCCCTCATCAGCAGGTCACCAGCATGAGCTAACAAAAAGTTTCAGATAGTCAGCATCTTCTGAGAAGAAGAAAAGGAAAAAAAATACTTACTACTGGAAGAGCAAGAGTCCCAAAGGAATCTAAATAAAAGAAAAGAAGAAATACCATACTGTCACAGACCTTATAAAAGTTTATCAGAAGTTTCAACATTAACAGGATAATTAAAAAGCTGCTCTGCTCTTCCATTCCCATAGCGCTTATGACAGCCACCTCACACTCATGGTCACCACGAGTCCAGCCACCGCAAGGACTGTGGGGTCTTAGGCATGGGGCTCATTATGGGATGCAGGGAAGAGGCTCTGAGAGTTGTTCTAAAAGCAGAAAGTGAGAGGGACCANTCCCATAGCACTTATGACAGCCACCTCACAACTCATGGTCAGACTGTGGGGTCTTAGGCATGGAGCTCATTATGGGATGCAGGGAAGAGGCTCTGAGAGTTGTTCTAAAAGCAGAAAGTGAGAGGGACCAAGGAAGTTGGGGGAGGAACAGATGTAGGAAAAATGTTGGCAGAGGGGACAAAAGGGGCTGGTGGTGTGTAAATGGGCTGCTCAGCCTGCCTGTCTGGCCACATCCTGCACCTGATCACCACAGCCTATCTTCTCATTAAACTCGATTTCTAGATGTTTTCCTTAGAGGGGTGCTCTATGCTGTAAGCACCTCTGTGTCTGGAGGTCCAAATGTCAGGAACTGGTGTGGGACTACAGGTAACAGGGCCCGGATGTCTGGGAGCTGCTACTGGAGAGACCAGAGTGCACATATGGGTATGTGATCACTAGCAAACATCAAGCCAGACTAGCCAGTGTGTAGGTGAGGTGGCCAGGGAGGAAGTAATGTGCGACTTCGAGTGAGGCACCAGGAGGAATCAGATAGTAGAGGGATCACAGGGTCTAGGGCAATTCACAGAATCACAGAATCACAGAATGGCTGGGGTTGGAAGGGACCTCTAGAGATCATCTAGTCCAACCTCCCTGCTCAGGCAGGGAGCGTGACAAATCTCACTGCAATATATTTTTTCTAAAAGTTACAAAACTTTCTTCGGCCTCTCTGGAGAGCATACGTGCACTCCTCGCAAAGCCACAAGTCAAGGGCCACGTCAGATCCTGGAGAAACCATGGGGTCTGGGGGTCAACCAGGAGATCCATTTAAGTGAGTGAGTGCATGAATGTGTCTTTCTGTACAGGAGACCACTGGGCAAGGATCCTGTACCAGCTGCTGTATGGACTGCATGTTTGAGCCCAGTTACTGGAAGGATCCACAGTGTGTGTGTGGGCACAGGTGCAATCTTGTGAGGCCACACATGGAGTACTGTGTCCAGNTGTGCAATCCTGTGAGGGCACACATGGAGTACGGTGTCCAGTGCTGGGCTCCCCAGGACAAGCGGTAGATGGAGCTACTGGCGAGAGTCCAGCATTGGACTACAAAGAGGGTGTGGAGTCTCCTCTGGAGATCTTCAAGACCCGCTTGGATGCAGCCCTGTGCCACATGCTCTAGGTTGCCCTGTGTGTGCAGGGGGTTGTCCTAGATGACCTCTAGAGGTCCCTTCCAACCTTAGACATTCTATGATTCTGTGATTCTATGACATATCTATCCTATGAGGAAAGGCTGAGGGAGCTGGGCCTGCTCAGCCTGCAGAAGAGACGGTTGAGAGGGGATTTAACAGGAAGTTGAGGCCAGATTATTTTCTAAAACACAGAATTTGAGGAAAACTTCTTGACTGTGAGGATGACAAAGCCCTGGAACCGGCTGCCCAGAGAGGTNCGGTTGCCTAGAGAGTGGAGTCTCTTTCTCTGGAGATCTTCCAAACCTGCATGGACACGATCCTGTGCAACGTGCTCTATGTGACCCTGCTTTAGCATGGAGGGTTTGGATTAGGGGATCTCCAAAAGCCCCTTCCAACCTTAATCATTCTGTGATTCGGCGCTGCTCTCCCAGGGACTGAATAACCTCCACAATATGGCTGCCCCAAAGCCCAAAGATTGCCTTGTTTCTGCAAAGAAGTTGATTCTGCAATTGCTTTATGTGCAAGAGAAAGCCAGGATGTTTTCTATTGACCCTTTTCTTCCATTTAGTAGTTGACTACTTTTTGTAGTCATTTTTATCAGGCTAAAAATTTTTCAGAAGGCATAAAAAATGAAAGGGCTTTAAACCACTGCTAAAGAAGGACAAATGGATAAAAAAAGTTCTTCAGTCCTGTTCATTCCATCAGAAGTAACTTCCTGTCTGCTCCTTCCACTGCTATGGGCAAAACCACAAAATAAATCCAGCAATGTAAGCCGTAGATCTACACTGAACCATTAACTCTGTGACAACTTAAAGCTATCTAAATTTTCAAAATCATGCACTGGACTTACTACCCCCAAGCAATTGAATTAGCTGTTCTCCCAATATTACATCATCATGGCAGCAAGTATTAGTGCATATGGGTTAATCATTATAAACTAATATAAAATTATTTTAACTATTATAGGCATTTTATAATATCTATATTTTATAAAAGATTATATTTTATAATAGATCTATAATGTATCTATATATGGCCTTTTTTTTTTTTTTTCATAATCTGCTGTTAAACTCCTGGACATCCTGAAGTCATAAATGCCATAGCTTTATGAAATTTTTGGTTATGTAACATTCCCCAACAAGTACTGTGAACTTTGTATCAGTAGTACAGAGACAGCAGGATTTATTTTTTCATGTGCATCTAAAGAACTGTTTTGAAACTTCCTTTCAGTTACGCCTTTTATATTTTCTAAAAATGATGTTCCCCTAAACATCATTTAGATATTTACAAAACAACAAAGAAAAAAAACTTGGCTCAGTTTGACTACTGTGTTATATTTTCCTGTCTCTGAAAACACATAGTTTTATTCTGAAAATTCTAATGTGACAAAACTGCTATTGACTTGGAGCAATCTTTTTTTTCCTGGAAGAATGTCAAGACTGGCCTCCTTATACCTGAAAAAAGTAACATTCTTTTTCTTGATCCTGGACATAATAAATGAAGCAAATAACCGGCCGTTGAACAAAATGAAGCAAATGAATGAAGCAATGATGAAGCAAATAACCGGCCGTTGAACAAAATGGAAGTACGCATGAACTGAATTGGTATGTCTTGCCTGCATTTGTAGAGTTAAAGAAAAAGTCCCATGCAGCATACTCCATCTATCCAAATTATAACCTGGATTAAACCAAATGACTCATATCCTGAAAATGAGGTTGTGGGCAGCACACTTCAGTCCTTCATTTTGGTCTTCAGAAGCTGCAGGAGGATGAGTAGAATCTAGTACTAAGCAACACGGTTCTTTCCACGACATGTCGATACTACTGTGAGAGACATTATTTTCCTCTGTAGTGGTTCTTTTCAGTTGACCAGTGGCTCGTGCAGTTGCAGACTGTGAGCAGTCCCACAGGACTTCGAGGTTCTATAGTCAGAAGTCTTAGGCAAAACACACACTTCTTTGCTCACTAGCAAGCACAGAGCACGTTCTGGCCTAGGGTACAAAAGTAGGGAGCCCCAAGCCCTGCTAAGCTTGTGTAGCGCATAAGAGAACTGTAGAACTGCCAATTGCAGAAGACTTGGAGACTTGGATAATTTTCTCCAAAATTATAATTTTTTGGTAATTTAAACCCCTCTCTTGACTCACGGACACATGTATTCCCGACATCTACAAAAAAGAGAACTCTGTGCCTAAATAATCCTATTGAAAAAAACATGTTTTTTATCTAGAGGAAATCTATTTCTTCATAGCTGATAAGAAACAGATTTAATGTTAATTAGAAAGAACTTTTTTAAGGGATATGATATATCACTGAAAAAGGAGACTGGATGTAGGATATTTAGTGACAGTAGAAACAGGATAAAGTCGCCTCCTGAAATTTTGCTCAGTTGTATACTGAGAGTGCAACTCTTCTCTATCTCCTGTCCCTCAGCATGACACAGTGTGTGAACAAGGCCGTGGTGAAGCTGAATTTTGTAGCCACAGTTGACAACAGTTTCACCAGAAAAAAAAAAAAAAAAGAAGCTATCACTTCTGATAATCAACTATTAACAAAAGATTAGTTTTATTTGCAACATGTGTCTGAGTTGAGGTCCACATAATAAGTACTGCTACACTAGCTTTAATCTACCTAGCATAGACAATTATAGCAATGGTTATGGCAGCAGGACAGTAGTAGCTTCAGTATTTTGGAAGAATCCCATACTTAAGTCTGGTATTCATGCCAAAACCCACACCACTGGGTTTCTATTTCCATCATTTCCCACACTAATGCAAATGCTCTAGTACACTCCCAGGCAAGGGCAGAGCACTGGAGGGAACTGCAGCCCAGCCTTCTACTCAGCTTGCTGTAACTTGCAAAGCAACCTTATACTGCACAGGAGCAGGCACTTTCCAACTTCCTTCCTTCCTTCCTTCATCGAAAGGATGATTTTCCAACACTTTCCTAAATCAACCTATTTTGATAACTATCATGAAAAAGAAGGGAAAAAAAGAGAGAGAGAAAAAAATACTCAAAGGACTTTTCAAGCTTTAAATAAGCCTTATTATTATGCTGATGTTCCATATAGTGTATCCCAAATATAAAGTTAGTTAGATGAGTACTATCAGAGTCAGAATCAAATAGCTCAGAAAGGCCTTACTTGCATCCAAGAAATAAAGCTAAAGCATGTAAAGTTATAGGTAGCACCATTTCAGAAACTCTGATGTTAACAAGAATGTTAACAAGCTGGCTACAGCTTGTGACTGGTTTTGCAAGCTATTTTCAGCACAAAATTAATGACATAATCCCTGAGCAAATGGGGCTCTGGCAACCACTTGCACACAGGTCATGCAGTGCTAGCAGTCCTGTACATAGGGTGATATTAGAAATAGTGAGTTTCTTCCATGTACCTGAGAGACCTAACATCAAGTCTCAGCCACATACAGCATGATGCAGGTGGAGAAGCAGTCAGGAAGGAAAGAAATGTACATCACAGCCGCTTCTATGTGTAACTCAACAGGCATTTACATCTCATGATGTGATGCTAGCAAGGGAGGTAGAGCCTCCTTAGCTCCGCTGATAAAACCAGGAGGCCTGCCTCATTCCCAGGCAATGAATATCATAAACCAGACCCGGAGGCATTAAAAATTTCCATTCACATCACTATTATGCAGTGATATGTTCACATCATGTAATTATTTCGTTAGGAGTTAAGCAGACTGTGCAGATCCAAAACTCTCAGGTGCTGTGCTTCCTCATCATGCAAGCTTTTCCTCCATTCTCACAGACTTCTGAGCTGCAGTCCCCTGTGCTCTGCTCAGTTACATCTGGAGATAGCTAAGGTCATTCTCAAATGAGGTAAGTAGGCAAAATATTGTCTTTACAAAAGTGCTGAATTGCTGAAATTTCCTACAATTTTTCAGCCATTTGGTGAACTATAGTTCTATGTAATAGTACAGTAATATCAAATTTATGAGGAATTATCCTCAGTGCAACAACTAAAAGGTGACATTGCTCTCCTGGCACCTCAGTTAAATGTTGCTGGACTACTTTACCTCAGTGCAATGTGCAGCACTTGTGCACACGAGACAAGATCAGTCAAGAGCACTTCTTCATAAACGACAGAAGTTTCACATCAGACTTGCAAGGGATCACTTCAGTTATTAAGCATAATTGTCAGCAATTATAGGAAACCAATTCCAGGCTATAGAAGTCAGGTTTGGAAAGGAGCCCACCAAAAAGCACCCAACATGCACCAAACACTTCCTCCTGACTTTTTAACGTAACAGTTCTCTGTAACAGAGGACTAATGGGCACAAGCGCAACACACCACAGCGGGGAAAGACCAGGTGAGGGCAAAGGCCTCTGTTACTGCAGGAAACTTGCTAAAGAAAACTCCCAGATAGGAGTCATGCCCCAGTTATAAAAGGAGGCCAGAAACAAGTAAACAAACAAACAAACAAAGTGGTCTATTCCAGACTGACCTCGAGGAAAGAAACAGAAACCACATGACGCTTCCGGAAAGAACATCCCTTGTCATCACTCTCAAAAACACTTCACTCAGCAGAATTCCTGAAGCTTGTTCTGTATTTACTGAATAACTACTGTGCTGAATTAATACAGTACAAAGGAAACAAACCCACATTCTCCTGCTTCCTTTTCCTCAAATTCCTAGGCATTCATGATATTCCTGCAGAAGGATGAAAGCCAGTGAGATGTCACCAGCACAGATAGCAGTGGAAAATTAAAGGATCTTTAAGGTATTTTGCTTCTCTACCATTTTTGGAGGACTAACAGTCTTATTATTATTAGAGGAAATGGAGGCAAAATCTACAAAGCCAGAATCATGAACCTTTTCTTAGGCTGCATGAAGGACAACATCTTATGCTTTTTTCATTTTATTGGCCCTACCAAACCCCAGGAACTTCTGTCACTTATTCTTAAGCTGCAAATACCAGCAGCAGGCATAGCTGCAAGCCTTCCTTAAGAGTGTTTTTTTTTTTTTTTTTTCTGAAAGGAGATGATTAATCTATGCTTTCAGTGTTTTATTTCAAACAACCTGAACACACAAGTGCTTCCCTGGAATGGCTGCACAGAACTTGTAGTCTGAATCTCTGTGCCCTACAGCATGTGAGAAATTTCCAAATGGATGTTTCTCTCTCTCTCACTGAAATGGCACAGTCCAGTGTAGGGGCCACATTGTAAATGTCATCAGGATAAATGTGGTCAAGGCAGAGGGCCAAGAAGATACACCTGATCAGGGATAAATATAAATGCTGAAAACAATAACATTTCTACAGAACTGTAACTCCTTGGGTTCGATACCTTATATCTAATTACATCTAAACAAATATAAGCACACCAGTTTCAGATTCCACTCCCTTAAAAGGATAGAAATATGGTTTTGTGACCTGGCACAGTAAACCAGAACTTGTGCCAATATAAATCAGTACAACAGCAGCTAAGTCAGTAACTAATTTAAACAGACTTAGACCTTAACTTTCTGTTGAAGCTTATCGGGCAGATGTTTCTGCAAACAGACTTTCTCACTTAATCTGTTCTACCTATATCCTCATTTGTTCGTAATCCTGTTAGAGAAAGGGAAATTGGAAATAAATGGAACCACTTCAGATTGATTTACTGAAATTATGTCTTCCTTCTGGCAGCTGTGTTCACATATCCATGTTTAAGAAATTTACAGGAAATTCCCCGAAGTGTCACTTTGAGCCCTACCGTGGGGCAGTGGGTTCCCAAAGTGTCCCCGAAGTGCCACCTCAAACCCTGCTGGGGGGTGGCAGTTCCCCAAGGGGCCCCCAAGTGTCCCCAATTGTCCCCAAACCGTCACCTCGAACCCTGCCAGGGGTGGCAGATCCTCAAAGTGTCCCCAAAGTGTCCCCAACAGTCCACAAATGTCCCCAAACCGTCACCTCGAGCCCTCTGGGGGCAGCAGGTCCCCAAAGTGTCCCCAAAGTGTCACCTCCAGCCCTGCCGTGGGGCAGCAGGTCCCTAAAGTGTCCCCAAAGGGTCCCCAAAGTGTCCCCAAGTGTCCCCAAAGTGTCATCTTGAACCCTGCCGTGCGGTGGCAGTCCCCAAGTGTCCCCAAAGTGTCCCCAAAGTGTCCCCTCCAGCCCTGCCAGGGGTGGCAGATCCTCAAAGTGTCCCCAAAGTGTCCCCAAATGTCCCCAAATGTCCCCAAACCGTCACCTCGAGCCCTCTGGGGGCAGCAGGTCCCCAAAGTGTCCCCAAAGTGTCACCTCGAGCCCTGCTGGGGGGCAGTGAGTCTCCAAAGTGTCCCCAAAGTGTCACCTCAAACCCTGCCGGGGGGTGGGAGGCCCCCAAGTGTCCCCAAAGTGTCCCCAAAGGGTCACCTCGAGCCCTGCCGGGGGGTGACAGGTCCCCAAAGCGTCACCTTGAACCCTGACGGGGGGTGGCAGTCCCCAAGTGTCCCCAAACTGTCCCCAAAGTGTCACTTTGAGCCCCACCGTGGGGCAGCGGGTCCCCAGAGTGTCCCCAAAGTGTCACCTCGAGCCCTGCTAGGGGGTGGCAGGTCCCCAAAGTGTCACCTTGAACCCTGTTGGGAGGTGACAGTCCCCAAGTGTCCCCAAAGGGACCCCAAAGGGTCCCCAAACCATCACCTCGAGCCCTGCCGGGGGGTGGCAGGTCCCCAAAGTGTCCCCCAAGTGTCCCCAAAGCGTCACTTCAAGCCCTACCATGGGGCAGCAGGTCCCCAAAGTGTCCCCAAATTGTCACCTCGAGCCCTGCTGGGGGGAGGCAGGTCCCCAAGTGTCCCCAAAGTGTCCCCAGAGTGTCACCTCGAGTCCTGCTGGGTGTGGCAGTCCCCAAGTGTCCCCAAAGTGTCCCCAGAGTGTCACTTCGAGCCCTACCGTGGAGCAGTGGGTCCCCAAAGTGTCCCCAAAGTGTCACCTCCAGCCCTGCCGGGGGGTGGCAGGTCCTCAAAGTGTCCCCCAAGTGTCCCCAAAGTGTCACTTCGAGCCCTACCGTGGAGCAGTGGGTCCCCAAAGTGTCCCCAAAGTGTCANGTTCACATATCCATGTTTAAGAAATTTACAGGAAATTCCCCGAAGTGTCACTTTGAGCCCTACCGTGGGGCAGTGGGTTCCCAAAGTGTCCCCGAAGTGCCACCTCAAACCCTGCTGGGGGGTGGCAGTTCCCCAAGGGCCCCCCAAGTGTCCCCAAAGTGTCACTTCGAGCCCTACCGTGGAGCAGTGGGTCCCCAAAGTGTCCCCAAGTGTCCCCAAAGTGCCACCTCGAACCCTGCTGGGGGGTGGCAGTTCCCCAAGTGTCCCCCAAGTGTCCCCAAAGTGTCCCCAAAGTGTCACCTCGAGTCCTGACAGAAGCCTGTATTTCTTCTCTTAGCTATTCTGTCGTGTTATTTCCCCAAGTGTCACCTCAAACCCTGCTGTGGGGCAGCAGGTCCCCACAGCTGTGACAAAGCCAAATGTGAATTGCTGTGACAAAGCCAAATACAACATCTGGAAGGTTTTCACAGACTAAATAAACATAAAGGGTTAAACTATCACAGGAGATAAAAATAACTTTTCTTCATAAAAGAAGGCCTACAAAAATATTTCATCTGTTGAAGTTGTAGTTTTATTTAGATGCCTTGTACTGCTCTAATTTAGCACCAAACCCATCACCGATTACTTATGTGAATAACCCAAAAGATACTATACTCTCACCACCACTGCTGGATCCAGCCCTGAGGAAGACCGCAATGTCCCATCTCCCTCAAATACACAAACACTGTAGATATGGGGCAACTCTTTGCTTGTACTCCTCCCTTCCTCCAAAATCCCATTTCACAAGCAAACACTATTTTTACTGCTGCTCTGGCCACAGCATTCACTGTTTTCTAGGGGTTGATGAGTATTTTATAAATATATATATATATATTCACGCGTATATATATACATGTACATATATACGTATATATATATAATTCATGTCATAATTCAGACATTTAACTCCCAGCTCAGTGGTCTAAAGTAAAACAACTAAGTTTACAGACCACGTGATTACCATCTTCAGATGAGCGGTCAGAGCGGTCAGTTGCAAGAACACAGTACCAGTTGCAAGAACACAGGACTTAAAATCTTCTACAGTGCATGTGAGATACTCTATGCTGCATTAAGAAAAAAAAAAAGGAACTTCTTATTTCTAGAAGGAAATCGTCTCTTTGGTGAGAGAAATTCCTACAGCTACACCCACCGCTACCATCCAAGACATTTAAAAACAAGTGTTTGAGTTTTAAAACCTTAAAAACTTTCCACTTACTCCTGAGATAAGCCTCCATGGATTGTTTTGTCCAGGCCCACTGCCCATCAAAGCCTATTATTACTTACCAGACCCAGCCAACACACCATATTCCTATGAAACATAAATTACAACTGTTATGAAGACAAGTTTTAAATGCAAGAGAGAAAACTCTTTTGATTTTCAATTCATTCTATGAAACCATGCAGGCAATTCAGAATCATCTCAGACCTAAGTCTTTACACAATTAAGTAGGAAATTCATTTCATTTGCTTACTTTTCACTCAGTGACTATATATAAATATGCAAACTAACAGTCTGTAGCCCTTGTATTCAAGACTCTGTTGGCCATCATTATTTTACGGACAACATACAAAGACAAAGCCACTGCAACTACACTTAGGAGCAGCTGCAATTATTGTTCCCACTTACAATAAAGGGAAATGATACTTGGATCATACTTGGATCACAGCTGTGAATACACTTGTTTATGTCAGAAATTCAGTCGTATTAAAACCACGAGTGTATCTACAGTTGGAGCAAAATCCCCAAACCAAGTCACCTTATAAACTCCTTCATTTGGAAGAAGACACTCGGGTACTATTTAAGTTTTCTCTTAGAGGCAGTGAAAGAAGAAAGTTTTTATTTGGGTATGTCTTGTCCATTTTCTGGAAGACATTCAAGGCCACATAATTTTATGAGATGTACAAATTATTTAGATATATAAAAATATTACCAAACACTTCCTTCATCAATAAATAAAGGCAGTGCAATTCCCTAACCATATGAAACAGGAACCTGGGCCTCACAGCTGGTCGTCCAGCAAATTAGAGAAAGATGGGACAAGGAACCTGTCACCTTAGTCCACTTTTTTCTGTGCGAAGACTTAACCAGACTGCAGTGAATCTAGATGAACTGTCATCCTCTTTAGCCATATGCTGTTCAATCTCTGTGGATGGGATCACATAACTGCTTTCTAATAGCCAAAACCAGCAAAATGTGGGAACCAGCAATGCCAGTGCAGATAGTCATAAGATTCTCACAAAAACAGAAATCTATATAGGTAATACTGTGTACGATTGGAGAATGAATCATTTCCAGGTGCTCCTCTCTCTGATGGTAATGCTATAATCCTCAGCACCAGTTTGGGCTTCTTGTAAGGTAGTTGTCATTAAGTACCTTACACCCATTCTGAGATTCACTCTCAGCTCCAACCTTTATCTTTTTTGGGTTATCCTTTGAATACCTGAATAGTGACACCAGATGTATACTGTATTCTTCTGCAGAGACTTGATCCTCATTCTTCCAGTCTTTCCCAAAGACTGGAGGTTCTCAAGGTCAAATCAAAAACCCATTTAGTCCTGTCTCCAGTAGCAGTCAAGGAGACACACCTGAAGAGTGCCTCCTGAGCAGTCTCTGATCTTTTTCTCTACTCTTGCCTAGAGTTTCTCCAGTGGGTTCACATCCTCATTTAGGAGTGGCCAAAATTAGAAAGCATCCTACAGGATGCCTTGAGTTGTGAAGACTACTGGAACACTTCCTTCTATTTTGCAGAAAAGATTTACTTCTGTGTATTCCCAGTACAGCACTTGCTTTCTTTCTGAGCATTGTTACATTGAACTTGCAATATTTCACCTTACTAATACTCCAGGATTATCCTCTGCAGTACTGCTGCCTAGTTGTTTCTCATCCAGTAACTGTACATTCTTTTCATTCATGACAAAGTTCAGACCTGTGCATTTTGCTCTATAAAATCATCTGAGGGTCACCTGATGCCATGAGTTCTGCTGTGACACAGTTACTCCTTCCTATTTACTTCCTAAAACTTTGTGAAAGAGTCTGTAACACCTGCTCTTCAGCTGGACACTGGTGAACAATGTGGAGACCAGAACAACCTCATGTACAGAGACGTGTAAATGTTCAAGTCAATGTTCAAGCTACAGAAGGACTCTTCTCCTGAGGTCTCAAACACCATCCAATCAATAACATAGAGCTGGTGCATAGGACAGATACCTTACTTCCATTTTCTGCAAGCTATCTAATGGCCTGCTAGTGATAAACTAGCATAGACTCATTAAGAGTCACAGAAGCCTGTATTTCTTCTCTTAGCTATTCCAGCAATATGAAAGTCTGTAACAGAGAACACCCTTTTCTCTTATAGTTCCCTTGTTTCCAAATCCAGTCTCTATATAACTTGTATGTAACTATGTGACAAATTGTCCTTGGTGGGAATAGGTATATACATGTTGGAAGGTGGAGGTTATACGCAGGAAGACACAATATTCTGCTCTCCTGCTGTTTCATCTTCTAGTCATTCACACAGAGGTAGTGTAAAAAAGAGCTGCACTACTGAGCTGTCAGCAAAATCCTTCACTTAATGTTTCAGGATAGGTTTTGTGGCCAGCAATTAGTCAGTCATTCAGATATAAGGAGCAGAGGCAAGTTAAGCTTAACAGTGATAAGCATATTTGCACTATTCATTCTAATTTAGCTGTTATCTAACTACTTACTAATTCTTGTGTTTTTTACTTTCACACAGTGATGTGGGCAGAACTGTACTACTAAGTATGCAAAACATATCTTCTGCTTAAAGCAAATTTTCCCTTTTGGTGAAAGCAGATTTTCCGGTATTTATATGGATGATCACTACATGTCTGAGCTTGACAGACATTCTCTCAAACCCTGTCATGTTTCATAAATCTTAGCTAAATTTTTACCATGTTGTAGCTCAGTTACCTCTGTTAACAAATAAGCTTATTCCACTCTAGAAGATACACAGAAGAGCAATGCAAATCAGTTAAAACTTACAGATTGTTCACAGGGAACCCAAACTATGAAAGCCCATTTTAAATTAGATTCTTCAGTTCACAAAGTAGCTCTAATTTCACTCTTTCTTGTATACTTTGAATTGTTTCTTAAATATGAGAAACTTTAAATCTTACTCTAAGAATCAAATCATTCACTTGTGCAATCGGGTAAATGAGGACACCTTGTTATAGGTTAAAGCATTTCTGAAATCTCATGTGCTTTTCATCATATATGCCATATGCTGTGTTATTTAAGTGCCAACAAGGAAAACGGATTGGTCACAATTTTTCTGGATTAAAGTATAAGGCTCACTTGTATGCTATATATGAACATACATATGGCAATATTAGTGTAGCAAATATTGCAAGACAGCAGTCCTTTTTAATTTTTCTTTCTTTTTTAATTTTTCTTGCTGTGTTGCAATTTATGGAAGCATTATTTGCAAATATTATGCATTATGCAGCACATATTCACATGGCTCTTGGTAACCTTCTTTCTAAAAACTGAATTTGTGGGCAACTTTATTATAAACTCTAGTCTGGCTGAAGAGACAAACATCTATCTACTGCAAAGGTGGCTGAGCTACAACCAGTTTGAAATTGTCCTCAGTTCTGACGGGGGTGGCAGAGGGGAGTCACACTGTCATCATGGTGATTGTCTGCTCCCTAGAGCAGTGGTACTCCTATCTTCACAAGATACTCACATTTTTGATCTGACTTTGAATCTGATGGAACTGCATGAACTCCTGCTTTCCTTATGACATTTTAGCCACCCATTTTAAGAGCTACTCTTTACACATGTATTTCACATACTCTCTCCTGAGGCAAAGGAGGGTCTCTAGTACTTCAGTTCACGTTAGTTTTATTTGTTTCCTTCATGTGTTCTTCTTGCTGATTCATAGCAGATTTTTATTGATCTAGCATTGGACTAATATGCATAATGAGAGTCACCCTGCACAGTAATCACCTGAAAAGCAAACCATTCATCCATTAAATTTAACCCGTCTCTGTTATTTCCATCATTTTTACTTTTTGACCAAAATAGCCAACAGCTCAAATTGTGTGTAAACTTTAATGTCTTCTTCAGGGTGAAGATTTTTCTGATATTGCATCTTCAAATAAAGCAGTTACTGCTTCTGTTTTCCCTTGGGTCTGCTGCAGATAATGTAAACTATTCTCTCCTGGTGACACATTGACATTTCTTTGTAGTGATTGTTCACACAGCTTACCTGTAGCAGGAGTATCTTGCTTACAGAAGTTCAGTGGATCTGTCTGCACTACAGTTAATCTCATTACCTTGATTTCTGTACCAAAACATTGATATTACACGGTCTCTCTTGCTACAGTGCATTTGGATTCTGATACATTAATCCAAGGTCAGATTATCAGCACTTGTTTAAATGTGCATGCACACACACACACACACACACAACACGTGCACTTTTATCCTCACTTGCTCCAGAGAATAAAGACTAGCAATTTCTAAAAATACATGTTTTTCTTCCCTCTGTCATATGAAAAGCAAGAGAAGGATGTAGACCATGCTACACT
The DNA here is from genome assembly GCA_013389825.1 of Crypturellus undulatus. NCBI lineage: Eukaryota > Metazoa > Chordata > Aves > Tinamiformes > Tinamidae > Crypturellus > Crypturellus undulatus. The sequence continues at coordinate 151,427 of VWPW01029379.1, forward strand.
GCTACCATCTTTTTCTCACGTTTTCCCTAGAATCACTCAGAACTCCAAATTCCACATATAGCTATCTTTAAAAGATGAATGCTCTATCAACCATTATCAACCACCAGAAAGCAAATGTTTCTTGTATAAAGCAAGAATTATGTTATAACTTCTTTTTTGAAGTTATGCCTCTAATTGAACAAGATTCTTTATGGAGATAACTCCCAAATTTAAAGACATGCACATGTGCCATGCTGCACTGCTGCCAAAGAAACAGAGCATATGCTAAACTTAAGCAATTGCAGATGGACTTTGTTAACAGGTATGCAGTAATTCTCATACCTAGGTGCACTGCTGGTCTGAGCCTGCAAGATTAAACAGCATTAATAAATAAGGTGCATTTTGCCTGTCATCCAGCTTCAGCATCCAATCCCCAACTGTGCACCATCTCAGTTGTAGCAAATCAAATGTTTGCACACCATGTCAGGAAACTTGGCTGCCAAAAAAGCGACTTATCAAAATAAAAATGTGATTTTTTTTCAATCAGAGTAGTTTCCCAGGGCAGTTAATAACCTGCATGTTTTTGCTGTCACAACGCAAGGAAAAATACAGAGAAAAAATGAGCCAACTTAAGCAATGTAGCCAATGCCTGTCACACCCTAGGCAAGGCAACTCTCTGGGTATTCAGCACGGCCAGTAACTTCAGTTACACCCTGTCTTCTGTAATACTTGATTTGCACAGACTTGTGGCAATAACACTTACAAACCTGTGTGCTCCAGGAACATCAACAGCAGTGTACCAGCCACTCTTTGTAGCCTAACGGGCCCAAAGGCCCAAAGGCCCATAAAACATCACCTCCTGGGCGCCGCTCCACGTTCAGGGGACATGATTCAGAGAGGAGTTTGTGCGCCTCAAGAAGCATTTGGTTTTTTTCTCCAACTGCAACAGCAAGCCTAGTAACAGTTGGCCTAGTAGAACCTCCCTAAACCTTGCTTCATTTAAATCTTTATCATAGCTACAACAATATTGCTATTGCAATATTTTTTATAAAGAAGAACATCTTTATGGTAAACAGTTAAAAGGGTAAAACCTTAGTCTATCAAATTGTTTTCTGCCTAAGTAACTCTTCATAATTGATCCATTCATGTAGCTTTCTAGGACATATTCCTCCTTTCTACATGCCCAAGTACCAGTTCCCTTGCTCCTGGTCCTTACCACTCTTGCCGGTATATTTGCTCACAGAAAGCAATGACTAACAAATTAGTTTATTTGCCTCTAAAAAGTGGATGGCCACATACTAAATGTTAACATTTTTACAAGAGGAAATACACTGCATATTCAGTACTGAATTCTTTTAATGTTTCACTTATCAGGTAAAAAAGGCATGTAAAATTCACGATTAATATGTTAATAAAAGGTAAATTGAAGATTTAAGATTAAGATTGAATAAACTCAATTTAAGCCATGTGTTATAGCGGTTCCCCTTTTTCACAGCTCTCTATTATAGTGTCTATGTCTATTCCTGATCGCTGATGACTCTCTCTGACTTTAGCTGTTCCTAGTGTCAAGTATCATTCTATAAGCTGCATGGGCATCCACGTCTACCTGTGTTCACATGCTTTATTTTTCAAAACATAGGAAAAAGAGCGATTCAGTTAATATAATTGAACAGAAGATAAGTTATATTCCAAAATAAAATTATGCTGGAAAGCAAATGTCCTGGCTTGGAAATTCCATAAGCTGATAACAAAGGTCTTTAGTATCTAAAAAATCAGTTGGATGGGCACAAATCCTTTTTTACTCGCTAAGAGTTCCACACGTCATTGTCAAAAAACTGAGATATAGATAATTAAATCCATCAGGAGTCATTTTCCTTACATTTAATGACCCAGAGATCTAGAATCAGTGATGGGCTATATCACAATTTTGTACTAGGCTCAACTTCTGGCTGAAGAGTGATAGTGTAGAAATGATTCTACATACAGGAAGAAGCCATGTGAAGGACCTTCTCCAGTTTGTTTCTGTCACCTAGCAGAGAGTCTACAACAAGACTGTAGCATGAGCACAGCTTTCATGTGTTTGCTTAAAAGCAGCATTTGTCCCAGTACTGACACAGAAAATGAATAGAAGTATCTATGCAATAGCTCATCTTTGAGATAAGTTCAGTACTACCAGCAAGAGCTGTTTTCTCCACAAAAGAAAAATGTTCATTCTCCACTACTGAATCTTTCACTATGTCTAGCCCAATAGGCTTGGCCTGCACTTTTCAATAAGTGAAATCAAAATGTGAGATGCAGTATGTCATGAAAATAGGTAATCAAGGACCTTAGACATGACAACTAGCCTATTTTACTTGCATACAGATTTTTGGTGTTAGTAAATCAGTCTTCCTACAGTCATTGGTGTCAGAATTGGATGCTGCAAGAAGAACAGTCTAAATTTCATTTTAAATTTAAATAGGTACTTAGACATTTTTAATTAAATTAGCTAGAGCACAACAGGAAATGCATTTCAGCTTTATTCTTTGACACTGACTACAGGAGAACACATACCTGATCCAATACAGAATTAGGCTGGATGAATAATAACCAATTGGATGTAAAACTTTGATGAAAAAAAGAAAAGAAAAGTTGAAATGTCAAGAAGAGTGTAATCAGACATGAATTTTTGTATGATGGGGCCCTGACATGGTTAAATGTACTCCCTCAGACTCAAAAGTCTCAGTCTCCTATGCAGATAGTGGAGAAAAGTGGACTTCCTGAAGACTGAAATGAAGGTGTGATCCTTCCAAGAAGGGCATTTATATCAGCTATGGCTCATTAATAGAAAAATCAGTCAACAGCAATGAGGAAGAAATTCAGTTTAGTTAGGTAGATTTTTCTAAGGTCTCACACCGTTGACTCTGTACTTCAGACAAATAAAACACACAAGTCTGGGTCTCATTTATTTTGCCTCACACCTGCCTGGTAGCCAAATGCACCTTGGAAGCTGCATTATTCACAGAAAACATTTTCTTTCACCCAAGGGCAATTCATAGTGGGTCATAGGCTATGTGTTGACACCTGCTCTCCGCTGGCATTTATGATAATGGACAGTGATCAGGATATCTCGGCTCTCCACCTACTCAGACTTGCCACAATGTTCTCTACCAGTCTTCAATGGGCATAGATTAATCAGGCTGCTTACATATACAGTTTCAATCCCCAACTGGTCTCAGGAGTCAGTTCCTGATACTTAAAACTTTCTGCTTTGTCGCATGTACAGAATTTGCAAGAACCAGTGTAGCATAATGAGCTCTGCTTTCTTCTGGCAGGTTCTGCCTTTCTTAGGGTATAAGCAGCAGCCAGAACCAGCTAGACCCAAAATCTTAACAAGTCTCCTGGAAGTGACAGTTTACTTCTTTCTCGGTGGCCCCACTCTGATGTCCACGGTGCTTTTAGGCTCCTCAGAATTCCCATATCACATCACACTTCACTAACACTGCATCATTTTCAGAGTTCACAATGAGTTATCAACACTCATATGCAAGCCAGTCACTATCCAGTGCAGTAGTCCACAAACACACAGAACAAGCAGAATCTAATATTATTCTTCCAGACTTGACTGTCACTTGGTAAAGCCAAGTTTCTATTTTAATAGAGTTAGTAACAATGGTATTTTGGGAGCAAGAAAACTTTTGAGGGAGGAGGCAAACTGAAATCTTTCCAGGGCAATGCAATTGTCTTACCTTTCTCAAAGACCATTTCCCTGCTCAAAAGGGTCTTGTTATCTTTGATCACTTCTCCTCTTACAGTGACTTGAGCTGGACTGTCCGGCAGCAGCGCTACCCCAACAATCACATTCGCCCCGGGCCTGATGTTCCAGGGAACCGTCACCAGAAACGTAGGACTGGAAAACCCAAACAGAAGGAAAAGGGCCAGTGCACAAGGAATAACGTACAATGCAGACACCACAGCTTGTTTGCGCTCCCCTTCCTGTGTTTTGAGCCCAGCAACACGTACCTGGCTGCCACGGAGCCGCCGAGGAGGAGGATGGGGATGAGGATGATGAAGATGAGGAGGCGGCTGGGGGCGCCGCGGCCTCGCTCCATGGCGCTCTGTGCGCTGCGCGCTCCAAGCAGCGGCGGGAGCAGCTGGGGCGGTGGCACTGGGAGGGAGGGAAGGAAGGAGGGAGCGGGGGAAGGAGGGAGGTGAAGGCAGCAGATGTGAGTCACGCTCCGGGGCGGCTCGAGCACCGCGGGGCGTTCCCGCGGCCGCGGCGGGCGCGGGCAGAGCGGCCCCGAGGAGCCCCGTGGAGCCGCTCGCTCGAGCAGCTTCGCGTCTGCTCTTGGAAGGCGCTGGTTGAAGGCCCGGCCTGGTGCGGGGGCGGCTGCGTCTGGGATGCGCTGGCGCAGGGCGCAGCGCCCAGGCAAACGGGGACAGCAGCGCTGGCAGGAGCGCTTGGAGTCGCGTAGCTGCTTCAGCGTGAGCCAGTTGGTAACATAACTCTGGCTCATCGTGCCCCATGTGTCCAAAACTAGGTTACGTGTGCGTCCGCAGCGTCTCGGACTCCAAAAAGGGCAGTAAAGGAGCCTGGGTGAGACTCCTCTCCCCTAGCATACACAGTGGAGCTCTGCAGGGTAGGCACATCCAACAGCATGTTCACTGACCAGAGCCTTTGCAACCCTGCACAAGCCTTAGAAATTCCACTTGGCGCTTGAAGTCGGCCTCCCCAGAAATGCTGAGCTAGCATACTGTACGCTGTGTTACGTGGATGTCGATTTCAGTGGATGCTGCTACATTCCCCTGCACTCTGTGGGTGTTTCCATTCACAGCTGTCCACTCTGGGATTTCATTACACAGGCAGATGCTGTTATTTTGTTTGACCTAGGTAACTCAAAGCAAAACAAGCAGTACTTTAGTTTGTGCTAAATGGATTGAACTACATCTATGGGCTGCCTAGACATGACAAGTTTTTTAATACCCACCAGTTTATGTTTTACTATACAAAACGTCTTCAGCTGAGAAAAGGTGCCCATACAGAACAAGCAGATTAAACCAGTTAGGTTACTAAACTGCTAGCAGATCTATGTTCCACTAAGCAAAAGATCTTAGCAGGGATACACATCATTTTTGAGGCTGTTGAAATGACCATTTAGCAATGCCTCAGGCCTAAGGAGGTTTTAAATTCTGGCTCTGACAAACACCTGAGAGATTAATTTGTGCACGGAACTGGAAGCAGGGAGCTGCACAGCAACTTACTGAGATCACCCTGTGAAGAAAATTTGTTTTGGACCATGTTTCTGCATATTAGGAATAATTTTGAAAGTGTATAACCTAGTATGAAAGGATTTAATAATTATCAACTCTGCAAGCCAGTGAAGTGGATACTCTGGAGACGCAATCTGGGAGGTAACACAGATTGTCGTTGTGTTCAGCATGCCAACCAGGAAAGCTCGCTGAAAAAACCCTCTCTGTTCAAGTTCACGTTTGGGAGTTAAGCAAGCAGTGCCAGACTCTAGTTTTACACCATTCTGTGATATGTCACCATAATAAAAAATCCACTTTTAACACCTTTACTGCTCCCTAGAAACCTAATTTTGCTAATTCTTCACATTCCCTTAAAAATATAACTTGTAAATGATGAAAAACTCATCTACAACACTGGCTAAGTTCTCCAACAGTTAACAACTATACTTTTGTCTGTCTCCATGCTACTTAGTTTAAAATTACCATACATATATATGTGTGTGTGTGTGTGTGTGTGTGTGTATAGGCTATAGATACATAGATATATTGATATCAATAGGGTTAAAATCACACCTTTAGTTGCAGGGTGGGTGTATTCAAAATAAAAATGTGTTTATATAAATACAGAAAACAGGAATCATTCCTGAGTCTGGAAAACAACTTTTACACTGGTAAATAAGAAGGATCTTGGGACCTGGCAAACACTACTAATTGTGTGAAAACTGGATGGAAATTAATACATGTGCAGCAAGGATTGCTTTTCTCTAATATCACATGAAGAAAATACTGTGTTACAATTGTGAAAAACTAATCACCACAGTAATTAAAACATTGAGGGAAATTTCAGCAATTACCTCAGTAACAACTTGAACAGTCAATGCCTTGTCCTGCTTTTAGCATGAGAAGGTGAATCAGGCTGCATTCAGCTGGATTCAGCAGTATTCATTTGGACTTTGGTGCAAACAAAGCATCTTTCCATGAAATGATTCACATTCACGGATATCTGAAGAGTTAGGCTATGCAGATATTTGAACTAGAAGACCCCAGTAGTCACTCCCAGCAAATATTCTGTCTTTTCAAAAGTTTAGCCAGTAGCCTTATGCATCGCTGAGTCTGAGGCCTGCAACAAAGCTCATTTAGGTGATGCATAAATCTTTAATTAGTCTCAATAAGCTTTGGATAAGGTCCTAGAAGAAACTGTGATTGAGCAACCTATTGAACTAAGAAGGAAGAAAAAATGTGCTTTATTTTTCATAGTGAACGGACAAGAATTATAATGAATACTAAAAATAGGTAGATGGAAGATCATTCTTTGCTATTAGGTGGATGGATACCTTGCCTAAATGTAAGCTGCAGAATTTGTGCTTGCTTCAAAGTATTAAAAGGAGCATAGCATATAAAACTCTCACAGAATTGTTCAGGAATAACACTTCAGATGCTGGTTCTGATGATGGAATCCATCAAAACATTTTGTGCTGATGGAAGGAGTGCCTTCACTGAGTGAAACTTGCCCTGAGCTATCAGGGTGGAGTTTCATGAAAAACTGGTCTACGTTACGATTAAGATATTTTTCCCTAGCACCCAAAGGCATCTCTGAATAAATACAGTTATTTGCAAGTTCGCTTCCACCTTTAACTGTTACTCCAGACATAATGAGCAGGATTCACCAGGCCAAAGGGGGGCCTATCAATTGGGTATATCCTGAGACCATAAGAATGAGATAGAAATTAATTAATTTCCTAAGAAAAGGTCATTAAGGCAACATCCTGACAGCTGAGATCTGGCCTATCAGGATGAAAAAAAAAAAGTAGTGGAATAAAAGAAAAAAGTACTGAGTATTCTTTTGAAGTCCATGATCTTTTCAGACCTGGAAGAACTCCTTCACAGGCGTTTGCATGGTCCTTTGCTGCAGAAGTGATCAGAAAATATTAATGAAAATAATGAAATTACATTTGCCAAGAAAAGGTGTCACTCACCATCTTTGTTTTTAGTCATAAAGACAAACTTGTAACAGGTCCATCCGATCAAATGTTAGAGTGAAGCAGGCTTTACTGATCCATATGAATTTGCCCACTCACAACATGCTCAGCTTCCTTGATGTATGCCCACAACCACCTTCTTTCTCCTTTTCTCTCTTCTTTTTCCTTTCCTCTTTGCTTATTTCTTCTTTTCCTTTTTCTTTCTTGCTGTCCTTTCCAGATTTTATTTCCTTACTTTTCCAGTCCTGTTTCTTTTCTGCCTCTTTCCTGTTTTTTTTTCCTTCTTTCTTTCCCATTTTCCTTCCTTTTCTTTTTTTTTTTGCTTTTCTTTCTTGTTTCACTTCTTTGCTTTTCATTCCCAGATGCTTCTTTTTGCTGTTTGCTGTTGTTTTTTTTCTTTTCTTCTGCCTTATTTCCTTCTTAATTCTCTCTTTTTTCCCTTTTGCTTACCTTTCTTTCTTCCCTCTTTTTTTCCACCCATTTTGATTTCCATTATTGTTTCTTCTTTCTTGCTATCTGCATTTTCTTTGCATTTCTCTTTCCTCTTTTATCTCCTAGTGGTTTTCTTCCCCTGCTTTTTTTTTAGGATTCCTTACTCTTTCAGATGTTTCGCTTTCAATTCCTCTTTACATTGGACTTTTCCTTCATCCTCTTGCCTGTTCTAGCTCATAGTGAGCAATGCTGCAAGAAGCTGAGCTCTGCCAGGCTTTCACATCAGGGAGACCTTGTGTGGAGTGAGCATTGTCCTGTTCACCTTCTGGCAAGACTAAAGCACTACCAGGAGCCACTGGAGCCTCTGTATACACCTGCAGAGCTGCCGTGTCCCTGGAGGACTCCTCAGCAGAGGGGCTGGCAGGAACAGCCACATCCTCACCGAATATTGCTGCATAACTGTTGATCAGGACCTCCACCACCACTACCACCTGCACACAGAAACCAGGGATGTTAGGCAAAGGGCTGAAAAGGCATCAGGAATGTTTGCTGTTCTTCACTGATGTTTCTGTCCCCAAAGCTGTAGCTCTTCAGCTGCAGCCGCAGTAAGAGCCCAGCCTGTCAGCTTGCAGATTGCCTAGTGGAGGGGCACCCGCCACGCTCCCACGTGCTGCTGCTGCAGTTCACTTTTGCAATGGTCGTGGGCTGGATGGGCCTGGCTCAGCTGTGGCCCAACACAGGAAGCTACCTGGCAACTTCCACACACCTTGTTGTTCATCTCTGCCTGTAGCTGCAGTGGTAACATGCAGCGCAGAGGGCAAGGTTCCTGGAGACCTGGAGGTCTTCTGTTGGTGGCTGAGCTCTGGCTGAGGTGGTGGAGCGTGGCAAGCAAGGTCTTGAGCAGGAGGCTCTTTGCCCGTGACGGTTGGTCAGCCACCCTACAGGAACACAAGCACGAGTCAGCTTTCAGGAGGCAGTGGCCACCGCCTCTTGCTTTGAGCACGAAGTCTCAAGTAAACTCCCACAAATGGTGTGTCCTCCACAGAGAACAAGGTCCCTGCTTTCTGTCCCTGGTTTACACACACCCCATGGAGAAAGTTCCAACAGCAACTGAGTAGCGGCTTAAATGCAAGATGTGGAAGGGCAAGATCTTGACTAAAAGGCAGGCATCTTTGCACAATGCCTGCTTTTCAGGATGTGTACAGCGTGAGGAAAAGGCAGCTTGTCAGGAGACATGCTGGCAGGATTTGAGAAGGCCCATGAAAGCCTGGGGCTGTGTTGTGTAGTATCAGCACTAGCATGCTGACAGAAACAACAGGTCTTTGCAGGAGCCGGCCCATTGCCAGAGAAGATCCCGAGCTCTCCCAGACACTCCCAAGAGATGCTGGGCACTACTTACAACACTTGCTCCTTCAGCTTCCTCAGAATCCTCAGCTGGATCCCATCTGACTCCATAGACTTGTGAGTGTCCAAGTGGAATAGCAGGTCACTGCCTGTTTCCTCCTGAATTATGGGAGTTTTATTCTGATCACCATAGGTGTCTTGCAGCTCAGGGGGCCAAGTACCTTGAGGATAACTGATTTGGGTATTAAAGACTGAGGCAAAGAAGGCATTAAGTACCTCAGCCTTATTCTCATTCTTGGTTCAGTGTTCCCCACTGCATCCAGTAAAGGATGGAGATTCACCTTGTCCCTCCGCTTCTTAATGTATCCGTAGAAACATTTCTTGTTGTCTTTTACAACAATGGATTTATTTCCAGACAAGTTTTTGCCTAATTCCCTCTCTACATATCCTAGTGACATCCTTGCACTCTTCCCAAGTTGCCTGCCCCTTCTTCCAAAGGTGGAATACTTTCTTTTTACCTTGAGTCTCAGCAGTAGTTCCCCATTCAGCCAGGTTCGTCTTCCCACTCCTGCCTGGTCTTTTGGCACACAAGGATGGCTTGCTCCTGCCGCTTTAAGATTTCCTTCTTGGGAAATGTCCAGCCTTCCTGGACCCGTTTGTTCTTAAGGACTGTCTCCCAAGGGTCTTTCCCAACCATTCAGACACCCACAAGTATAGATACCAAAGTTCTTTTATTGCAATTTGCTGTCCTAAATCAAGTGGCTGAGGTGTGTGGCAGAACAAGAGATTGCACCTCAAGGGTTAATAAGGGTGTGTTGCTCCAGAAGGAACTGTGCCACGGTATAGGGCACAAGAGGGAAGAGGCTTCCAGGAAAGCTGGGTGATATTCAAGGATCACCACAACCAGAATGGTTAATCTCAAAGAGCAGAGAATTGAGCCAAAGGTGGCAGGAGACCTTTTAAGTCCTAAATAACAGCAACTTGCTACAGCATGGACTTGATTTAAAACTAACAGTGACAGACTAAGGCTCCCTGAAAAAGAGTTAACCATAGTATGTGCACTAAAGTACTGCTTAAAAAAGTCTTTAAATCATTTTATGTTTAATAAATTTTCTTTGCTACCCTTCCCCTTTTCAAGGGAAGAAGAAAAAAAAAAGTGAGACCATCTTAACAGTAACAGCAAGTTTATTCAAGTTTTAAAAACTGCATACTGCATGTCTGTCGTGTCTGCTACAGGCCGCCTGACCA
>VWPW01029380.1:0-38966 GCA_013389825.1 Crypturellus undulatus
TGCCCTTACTTTTTGTGTTTACTTTAGTGCATAATGATTTTCTATAATATGCTGTGTGTTGTATATGAAAATCCTCCTAATCCAACGCTATCTTATCTTATCCTTTTAAAAAATACATTAGATCTTACACTTTGGTTGTACATCTTACAGGATCTGATGATTAAACTCAGCTCAATTTTTCTATGCAAATCCTGAGATTCAGCATGAAAAAAAATCACTAATAGAGGACAGTAATTGTTACTGGAAGACTATTTTTGCAGTATCTTGATCCTCTGTTTTCTTCGCTGTCAACAGCACAGCTTATGGGAGCACAGGTTACTGTTTATTCTCATTCTTCTTGCTTAGAGGATATAAAGTTCTTCCCAATGATATTGATGAACTAGTTCTGCAGTCGAGGAGATAATAGAGATTTTTTTTATTTTAGCATATTCATCTCTTGTCTGATCATTAGGTGTCTATGAATTTGAGTTTTTAGGAAATCAGGATACTGCTGCTCTGTAGGATTTTGATTTCAGTAACGACATTCTCCCAACCATATCTGCACTGAGTTCTGTACGCCTGCTGAGGAGTGAAGCCAGAATGAATAAAGCATTTGGACTCTTGGCAGAGATTAGTGCCCCAAAGTCACCTGGTATTATATATCTTCCTTAATTTGTGATATGGAACTTTTAAATCAGTTTTCTAGAAAAGAGAAACCTTCAAAATATAGTTTCACAAACACATATAATCATATGACTCTGTTTTTGCTTCCTGCAAGCTTTTAACATATGATCCTGTGAATTTTGTGAGGAGTCAGTTAAAATAGGACAGGATGAGTGATGCTTGTGGATAGTTTTTATTATGCTAAACTTAGCTTTTCTCATATGAGCTCAGAATATGTATATATATATAACTGAAGTCACTCAGTGAAAAGTATAAAGTATATCTTCTACCAACATAGTTAAAGTTTGTCATTTTAAAGTTCTTTAAAGTTCTTTATTTTCTTGACCCTGTTCCTGGAAAATCTATGCACAGATATCACACTAATTGTGTATGTATTTGTCTTAATGATTTGTCTTAATATAGTGAGACCTGGAGACTATACAAAATTTTCCTGATACTAGTGGGTATTCCTAGCACATCAGTGGAACCTACAGAAAGAAAGGACCCGTGAATATCATTTTTGAAAATATTGAATACGTTCTCAGATCTGAAAGTCGTAATCAAGGGTATTAGTGAAGTAATTTGAAGAGCACATTAAAGCTAAGTCATGTTAAAACAACAAAGCAGCCACTCAGAAATTAAAAAAATAATAAGTGATGTGTCCCACACAATTGTAATTCAAACCCTGGAGCAATTTAGAGTATGGCAATTTAGATTTTTGAATACAAAATGTTTTTTTCTGCCTCATTCAGTTTGGAAGACAGACCAGTGTTTGTCAAATGAGGCTTTTTTTTCTTTTTCTTTTTTTTTTTTAAATTCATCTTTGTTTTTGTGATGCCAAACCTCATTTAAGTACATCAATCAAAACTTATTCTGAGTATGGAAGTCCCTCTCTTGATAGATTTCCCTAAGGCGGTTTTCAGAATAAATGCAGAGCCAGGATACTCCAGCTATTTTGCAGTGCTGTGGCAATGCAAAGTAGCAGTAATTTGCTGATTAAGATGGATTTATGCTGGCTTTGCATCCCTGTGGCCATACAAAACCCTCAGAGTGTTTATAATGATTTCATCTAGCATTACCTAAGTGCATAAAGACACCAATGAATTTACTCATATACACCACTGTGATGTGTAACAGGACAAATACGGTGTTTTTCAGTGTTTGTGGTGGTAGTGTTGCCTACAGACCCTCAAACTGATGACTTCTCATCTGTGCTGCATTTCACTTGGACCAAGACACTAACTCCAATATTGAGACTGGTAGGAATTAGGTCATGGGGAGTTTGTTTCCTCTTCCATCCTTATTTAGTGTTTTGTCATTGCAACTGTGAAGGTACTCAGATTTCCAATGTATAAAGTTAATATATGTATAAATACATTAACTGGAGAAAAAGAGCAAGGCATCCTGTGATGTTGTAACATAGCATTTGTGGATAAATGTTGATTTTTCAGGAGCAATCAATATATTTATAGGTGATAATTATTTATTTACTGGTCATCTAATTCAGAATCTCTTTTTGAAAGTAATCATCTCAGTTGTTTCAAATCTCCTATTTGATATGATAGATATTTTGTGGGGTGTTTAGTTACTAAATATGAAAAAAAGGCCCACTGAAAATAAATGCAAAAGTTTAATCCTGGTGCCTCATATGTTCATTTATCTCTACGGACTGTTTCATGTCTAGACTACTTTTCTCAGTATGCACTGCAGCCTTTAAATGAAAAAATAAGTGAAAAATGGAAATAAAGCAACTTGAAATTATGTGCTCTGGGTGTCCCTGTTTGTGCGGGGGGGTTGGACTAGATGATCTCTAGAGGTCCCTTCCAAACTCAACCATTCTGGGATTCTGGGATTCCGTGAAATTAAAAGACACTGAAACTTATTTCACTCAAATACTGTGTAATGTGGAATTAATTGTTTTTATTGGGTCACCAAACTTAACAAAATCTTGAGTATTTGAAAGTGTCAGCTATCTTCTATCAAATTTCTCAGAGATATTCTTTTTTTTAATATATTTTGCTTTACATCTTAAATGAGGATGAAGGAATACATGGCAATACTGAAATTTCTCATGGGACAAAATCTATGATGTTTTTTGACAACTGTAATGAATTCCAGTGTTAAGAGCAGTTCCTTTCTAAAGAAAGTGAAAGGTTGAGAGTACATGCAAATCATTAGTCATCAAATGTTTTGCATGTTGTTAACGGCATTTAGGTAGGCACATTTCATAAATGTTGCAAATAATTATTCAAATGGCAGGACACAAATTATGCTTTTTAGACACTTAGAAATGTGAAAACATCCCTTTAAAGCCTGGTATTCTAAGGTCTCTTAATAACAGTGCATTATATGCTTAAAGTTAGAATACTAATATTAAAATCTCTCTTTTGCGGGGGCAGCGGTATAAACTGCTGAATATGAGTCATGGACATCATGGTGGAATTAGCAATATTATAATAGGTCAACCCCATTGAAAATAAAATATTTTTAAAAACTAAAAACAGAGAAAACACTGTTAAATATGGCTTTCATACCTGAAGTTCAAGTCCTTGAAGGAAAACCGAGTTTCTATAATCCCAGTTGTCTTCACTCGGGAGTGCAAAACATCTTGCTCGCTGGGCACATAGTCAGGCATTGCTAACCTATCCAGGTCGTTGAGATAACTAAGGAGAGGAAGAAGAATTGGTAATTGAATTTAAAGGTGAATTGATCCTTACATGGTCACTGTAAGAACCACTTCTAAATTCGTTATGTGAACTACACATTAAATACAAATGCTGTTTTATATATGGTCTAGATCCATGCTCAAGATTCATTTCTGTTTTCTTGTATAGAGAAGTGGTAATTTAGTCCTATATAATAAACAGGCTTCAGACAATTTTTGTTCAGGGAAATCCTTACCTCCCTCAGGGATGCTAAGAAAGCATCCTAGCAGAAAAGAGTTTTTAACCTGGAAAATACCACCAGAGGGTACAGAATCCCAAACATCTCTTAGAAGTAGATTTGCAAGAAATTATCTCATCACATTAGATAGTGCCACCAGTCTGTTGTCAAAATATCATTTTACTAAATGAAGAGAGAGCATGATAGTTTGGAGAATCTTGCAAGTACAGGGTATTTTGCTTAGACCTATAAATTTACACCAGAAAGGTACATTATTTTTAATATTATTATGTAATATTTGTTATATATAAAAAACATTTATTTAGCAGTCATAACCAGAAGCTTCAACCAAGTTGAGGATCCACTAGATTAGCATTTTTACACTCATCTTGTTTTATGTCTAATGAGACAGAAGGACACAAGAATAAAATGTCTTGCATAACCTCAGACTTGAAATCCTTGTAAATGAGAAACCAGATTTTTGAATCCTGTTTTGATCACCTCCAATGCATTTCCTGACTCTTGTAGAGGAAAGCAACTTTCTAGAAATGACTGGATTTCTATGAATCTTATTAGCTGAACTAGGAATTAGAAAATGGTCAAAAAGAATTGACAAAATATACCAAAAGATGAAGTTGGAGTGATTTATAAATATACTGACTCTTAGCAATGGATATTGTAGTAATTTGGAAAAAAAAACGGAAAGAAAGAAACCATGTGCAACAGCTGAGCTGTTTTCCAGCTCTTTGACTGCCTCAGGTGGCACCTTTCCTTTTGTAATATGTCCCTTGTTTGCTTATAACACTGTTTATAACAGTGTTATTTACAGTGTTTATAACACTGCAAATCTCTCTAATGTTTTCTAAGCTTTATTTTTTTTATTCTTCTCTTACACACAGTTCATGCAGCAGGAAGTTTTGCTGTACAGTTTGGTTAAAGAGCTATCAAAACAAACCTCACAGTTCATCATCCTTGTCTGTGAAATTTAATATATCTGTAAAAAAGAAAAAGAAAAAGAAAGACCCTACATCTTTCTGCATTAGATTAGTACGAAATGTTTAGAAATGAGATTTTTATATGTTAATTTGAATAGTCTGAATTCTCTAAGCAAGGAGTGCTGAAGTCAATCTCAGCAATTCAGTGTTCACCCCTCATTTCAGTCCAGTATGCAATCTGTTTAAAAAAAAAAATGCAATATAATTCCATTTTTCGGAGCAGAGCCTGGGGCTGACCNAAAAAGAAAGATCCTACATCTTTCTGCATTAGATTAGTACGAAATGTTTAGAAATGAGATTTTTATGTTAATTTGAATAGTCTGAATTCTCTAAGCAAGGAGTGCTGAAGTCGATCTCAGCAATTCAGTGTTCACCCCTCATTTCAGTCCAGTATGCAATCTGTTTAAAAAAAAAATGCAATATAATTCCAGTTTTCGGAGCAGAGCCTGGGGCCGACGTATCTCAGCTGAACTCTGTGGGAAGCAGAAACCAAATAAATCTTGCAACTAATAAAACATGGAAGCACTGAAGTAAACACCTAATATTAACTATAAACATCTGTTAGCTTCAAGACACAAATACCTGAATTCCATCATCACCTCAGACCTTCATTGCCTACGAATTAGGCACTTTGATTATCTAGTTAATGGAGCAAGAAGGACATCTTCAGATTCGTCCCTCAACTTCAGACGGCTGCAGCGGGAGGCTCCGCAGGCCTGCCGGCCGATGACACACGAGGGAACACCAAAGGGCAGGTTAATGGAAATGCCTACGGTCAGGTGGCAGGAGGCATCCCGAAAGGCAGCATTGACCAACTGAGAAGCACCATATGATATTGGTAGCTGCAGGAGAATTAAGGTCACAATTTATATGCTGGTATTCCCCCTTCCTTCATTTGCTCTATTGCCTCAGTTTAAAGCTAGATAGGTTGTCAATGAATATAGGATAGAAATGCCAGCAAAAATTGATCGAAAAAAATGAAAAAAAAAAAGAATTAATAATTCATTAACCTCCAAAGATCAGAACTTACACAGTGTGCAGTGTTCTGTTAAGGAGCAAGTGGAGCTAAGATCATTCCCAAGAGCTGAGAAGCAAAATTTTAATTAAAAAAAAAAACAATTGAAATGTAACATTAGGTGGTTGATTGACTCTAACTGACCTTGAATGAATCACTAGAAGTTCAATAACAATGATAAAAATGAATTCAATTTTAATTGTTCAGAACTAACGGTTAGTTTTCCAAAGATCATTTAGACACCTAAAGGTGAAGGTAGATGATTAATGGGATTTTGAGAAGTAAAGCTCTTAGTAGAAGTGCTGCACTAAATGATTGTTGGCTCCTCTAGAGCATGTACTAGCTCACTTAAATCTACCTCAAGTTATAAAGGACACAGCTCATGACACTGATAGAGAGTTATTTTGGGTTTTAGACTATAAGACCTCTTTTCAGACACAAAACTTAATCTCCTGGTCATACTGCACATACTAAATTTTTCCTTCTGATTGTAATTAGTGATTTGTGATGGTCTTGTAGTCCTGGAAACTGCAGTGTGGCCATAACAGACAGTGTATGAAAGAAAACCAGCTTGCTCTGCACTTGCATTAGCTGTTCCCTTAGGAATACAGTGCTGCCATAAAATACTGTCCGTGCAGACAACATTTTCTAGCTGGTTCTTTTTAGTATCTTGCAGAAAGGTCTGCATGCCTATTTTGAACATATGAAGAGATGGGGAATTTTATATATTTTTTCTTGGTATATCCCCTTTAAAAAATGAGTCACTGGTTTCCCAAATCATTTTGCCTGGTTTCTGTCCAGGGCTTTATTATGCCTTTCCCTTCTAACTGCAAGTGGTGTCTGACACCTTGTGCAATTCCCCCGTGCAGGTACCTTCTGTCGATAGGAGGAGCTGCAGGAGCAGAAAAACTCATATCGCAGCTGCTAGCGAAGAAACAGAGAAAACGGCTTTCAGCAGGAACTGCTCTTTTCTGCAGTACTGCCAGAGCCTGATTTTTGCACTCCTGCAAAGTGAAGACTCAGAAGACACCTCTCCTCTAGGTCTTGTGTGACCTTACGGTAGAAATTGCAGAGCAGAAGCACCCAGAGGCTCTAGGCTGTAAGAGCAGCTGGAGAAGCACCAAAACCAGGGACTGCCTGAGTACATTTAAACTGGGCAGGTACCTCAGTTGAATCCTGGCTCTTCACTGAGCCAGAGCTGAGCAGCCCTAGTCCCCAACTTATGTACCTGACACCTCCATGTAACAGGAAGGAAAACAAGGCTGTAGCTGCTGTGCCAGCACTGCTGGCCAAGACCCACTGGGACTCTGAGATGAAAACTGCCCAGGCCAGGCAGCCATGTGCAGCCAGAGCAGCTTAAAGGAAAGTTTTCATAGCTTTGATCAGACCTATTAGAAGCTAGAAATCTACCAGCTAAGACTTGAATTCAGAGTACCACTCTAGGTAAAACTTAAACTTTTTTAACCCACTTTTTGGAATCATTTCTAGCGGTAGAAAGACTTTTTACTGTTTAAGCACACTCAATGGAAATTTTCTTTGTTTTTGCCGTTAAATTCAAACCCATCAACAGCAGACCTAGTTCTTTTTCAGGTTAACGTTGTATAATTTTTATACACTGAGTATTTGAGGAAGTGCTGTAGATATTAAACTTCCTACGCTACCCATCATGGTAATACCGACGTCCTCCACAACTGTAATTGGTGTCACTTACTAAGCTGCTGAGTCGTCCAGCTGATATTCCGCTGCCCTTGCATAGCAGGCTTGAATGCCTTGGTCCTTCCACAGCTGTTTAATGAGTTTAGCCAATTCAGAAGACATATGACCATCCTCTAGAGTTGTTGCCATGGCACAGAGTTGTTTTTCATCTGCCTAAAGATAAATTTTAGTTAGTATTATGGAAACATGCTGTGCCTCTATATGTCTTGAAGATAAGCTAATTTTACTATGAATTGCAGAGACAGAGAAGTTTCTCATTTTCACAATTTTTCCTTCCATTTAGCTACACTCGCTTGTGGGTGTAAAGATCCTTTTACAAGCTCACTTTAGGTAGTACCAAGGCTAGATTTACACAATATAGAGTTTTCCTTTTTATTTAATACATAGAAGGTCTCAGTTTCATCTTACAACAGGTGTTTATATAAGATCCAACCTGTAAAAAATATTTTTATTATAAAAGAGGATATTTATGCATCATAAAGTAAACTAAAAATAATGCTTACATATATTTTGAATATATAAAAGCAGAAATATATTCCTATTTTTTGAATATATTTGAATTATTTTTATAGCTCTAGAGAATGGGAAATATAGCAAAGTGAACATCGTTAGAGAATGCTTTTCCTATCTGATTTCTTCTTTGGGGGAGAAATCTGTAATTGAAAAATATTACAAATATTTTAAATGGATTATTCTCTAATTTTTTCTTTTTGCAGACAACCCAAGAGACTTCAAGTAATTCATTAGATTATAAATATTTCTTTTCAGTAGTTAATGGCTTGAAAACATATTTTAAATAAAGAGCAAGATTAAAAATAGGGTCATTTGATACACTGTCACAGCAATGGATAATTATAGAAAATAATTACTTCCTAGTCATAAGTAGATAACTGGCGTGACTTTTATTCAATCAATAGTCGCAAAGGAACAAATATATTCGGAAAGACACTGTTTTGCCAGGAAGTACCTTTTACTCAAAAATAGAAAACATCTTCACAATAATTTGTAACAAATTTATGCTAGGAATATAATTTATGTTTAATTAGAAACTACAAGAAACTTTGTAAAAGTCACAGACTGCTCAGAAATAAAACACTACAAATTTCAAAAAAAAAAAGAGGGAATTTTTAAAAAGTTCGGATGGAGAATCAATTAAAAAGAAAAAAAAGAAAAAAAAACAGTTGAAAGAAAAAGGAGGAGAAAACGGAAACATTAAACAAAATGTTTCCTTTTACATTAGGCAAAACAGCTCTATTCTATACATCCATCTTCTAATTCCATGCTCTGGCCAAGCAGCGTTCTTGTGTATGCTCCTGCTTGCTCTCCATGAATGCCCTCCAGGTGCACAGTTGCTTAGCTGTAAGATAAGAGTTGGAATGTGCTCTTATTCAAGATATCACCTATCATCTAATGGTTATAATACTATGATCCTGGATTTGAAAGCTGTGTAGCCTTCAAGCCTTGAGCTCAGAATGTCCCAGGTAATGAGTTTGTTGATTATTACCCAAAAGCTGATAATTGTGAATTTTGTTGCTTACATAAAAAAAAAAGACAGCAACAGATTTTGTTTATCATAACCCTGATAATGTTTTGATTCTCTCTGGCATTTAGAGAGAATTTTGATGATTTTGGTAGCAAAAATAGATTGCAATGGATCTTTAGAATGAAAAGAAATCCCCTCTTTCCAGAACAGATCTTGTTCAAAGTTACGTACTAAGGAACTCTAAGGCTTGCTAGGAAGTAGTACAGGTAGTCCTGGAATGTGGAAGAATCCATTGCTTCCTGCCCAAGAAACCCCAGTCAATGACCCAAATGACTTTGGGCCACAAAATCTGAATGAGAACTGAGTGGGAAAAAAGTCCAGCAAAAAAATCAAGGCTTGTATCAAAACCACACAAATTCATAAATACCTTATGATTTCACAGAACATGCAAATAACTTGCAATGACAGAGCAATGTTTAGTTGCCAGTCGGATGTATGTAACTGAAATTTCTGCTTTCTTTAAAACTCAGATCTAGGCTGTTTTGATGTGGTTCTGGGGCAAAAGAATGCAGACACTGCAAATATTTTATACAGGTAGAGTCAGCTGTATTCCTAGAGACCTAGCCTTGTGCTATAAATGGTAATCTTAAAATAGCTGGGTTTTTTTTTGCATTTGCATTTGATTATGTACAGTGTCCAAAGATAACCTGAACTGTTTAATACACTCTTTTTTTTTTCCAGTTCTCAAAGCTGTGAATTCTCTAGAAAATCAGTTCTTTGAAGCCAACATTTTTTTTTGCAAGTAATTTTGTAACCTCCGTGCACAGATCATTGCAACTTCAGTTTTATAAATGTAAATTCATACAAAAATGAAAATTAAGTTTTATTTATTTTGCATAGTGGTCGACCACACCTGGGTATTTGTCAAACTTTCAACACTTTTTTATGGGCTTCCTTTTATATTTTAAATTTCATGTTGAAATTACAGTCTTCAAATCATATAACTGCTTACAATGGGGGTGAGAGCAGTCACCTTTTAGAAGTGTTTGATACTTGGTTGACGTTTACATCTGAGAAGCTGTTCCATGATCAACTCCTGAAAAAGTAACCCCTATATAAAACCTGAAACATGAAGTTGCTGGAAGTTCTCACTTGAACAGCTGGGAAAAAAATGTTTTACAGTTTTGATAATCTCTGTAAATGTTTGTTACCAGTGAAAAGAATGTTCTGGAAAAAACATGATTAAGTAAGGTCTGCCCAACCCTATGGACTCTGATCAAGGACTTATCTCATATTGGACTAAAGAAGTGTGGATGCAGAACTTTCTGTTGCTTTCAAAGTCACTTGGGTATGCCCTAGATGTGGTTGAAGACGAGCTGGAAGACCCAGCATGGATTTGCCAAAGGCAATTGCCTGGCACAATCCTGGCTAATCTGGCTACTTTCTACAGTGTGATGGCCGGCTTTGTGAAGAAGGGGAAGATGCTGTATCTCTTGGCTTCAGCAATGCCCTTGACCCATTCTCCTGCAATATCTGTATAGCCAGACTGGTGAGATATGCACAGTCTAAGTGGGCAATAAGGTTGGTGAAAAATTGATTTGATGTTTGGGCTCAAAGACTTGTATTGATTAGCAGTACAGAGTCCATCTGACAGACAGTCACCAGTGGCATCCCTCAGGAAGTGATACGGGGGCCAATACTGTTTAATGTCTGTTTAATGAGCTGGACAGTGAGATTGAATGCACTTTCAGCACATTTGTAGAAAAATTGGAGGGAATGTTTACATCGGAAGGACAAAGCTGTTATCCAGAGACCTAAGCAGGCTGCAAACAAGAGCTGGAAAGAACATAGTGAAATTCAGTGGAGGTGATCAAAATCTGGAGCAAGGGCCTAGACAGGTGGTAATGTGAAATCTCCATACTTGTCCAGACCAACTAGACGAGACCCTGGTTTAAATGATCCAGCTCAGAGCACGTTAGACCAGAGGACCTCAAAATTTCCCTTCCAACTTGAATTTTTCTATGGTTTTATGATTTCAGTGGCTAAAGAAATAAGCTTAATAAGTTGCTATACCCTAAGTTTGAATTTGCTGATGATATTTCAAGGGAAAAAAATGATGAGTGAACAAGTATAAACTTCTCAGAAAGTTTGTTAGGTCTGAGAAATCAGGCCAAAATACCTGGGCATAGGGAGAACGTCTGAAGTACAGAGCACAAATGCAGAGTCCAGACCTAGAAATAAAATACTGAGAGCTCTGAACTAGGACCTGTGGTGAGGTTCTGTAGGTTCAGCTCTCTTAGGCAGTGTACAGTCTATAAATGTAAACTGCTCAAACTGAAAGCTCATTTCATATCAGGGAAAATGAAAAATGAAAGAAGGATATTTTGTCACATGTACAACTCAAAAAGTACTTAGTTTCCATTATAATCAAGTAAACACTGAACTCTCTTACTCTACCAAAACCTACTAGTACATCATCAAAACAAAAACAAAAGCAAAGAAAAACTAACAAAAAAAAAATTTCAAGAGAAAAGGCATCAAACTTACAACTCTAGCTGGGTTTTCATAACTGATTCCTAATGCAGTCATTGCTTTCACAATAGATAGGATAGACTGCAATGCATTGCTGTAAATCACGGGTCTGAACTCCATGCGTTCCTGGTATGTGAAACCATCCTTATGGATGATCCTGTTGTGAAAATAGAGAAAAAACAAAGAAACAAAAAACATTTATGGTATACATTAAAGGAAAAAGTCAAGAAATGGATCAAAATGGAGCGGATGTTGGTCTATGTAAAGAAGAATGGTCTATGTAAAGAACACAAATTTAATCTGAGTTTTCGAAAAGTGTTTGTCAAGGGTAAGAGCAGATCTAATCTGCTGGCACAGTTAATGAACAACAGTTGCAATATCCTTATGTGGTTACACTTATGAGGTTAGGTTTTAACAAGGTGCTGTATTACCTATGGGTCAACAGAAGATAACCTATGGTCGGTATCTAAAGCAAGTCTGGGACTTTCCAGATTCCTGTAGATGGGATGGCAGTGCTAGATGTATAGTAGCACTTAGGCTTCGACTCATGTTGCTACAGGGAATCTGTTATGTTAGTCTTGGCTTTATTCACTTTATTTAGTCATTTTTAACCTGAATCTTATCTAGTCTTATCTAGACAAGAAGAAGTGCTTCAATGATATTTTTATACTGTGAGTTTCTTCCTTGACAAATGATTTATTTTTTTCCTATTTCTTTAAACTCAGCTTCATTTACAAAGTAATTTAAAATTAATTAAAAAAAAAAATCTGTTACTGAAAGGTGTCCAGTATGTTTATCTCATATTCCAAATCCTGAGAGAGAGATTATAACTTCATAGTCTTCCCTGGCTGGAAAATGACATACGGTTAGAAGGCTACAAGATCACTTTACAGATTTTATTATGACTCAGAGAAATGTCTCTTTTTTATTTCTTTTTTATTTGTTGTGAAAAGGAAGAAAACTTGATCTTTTTTGGCACAGTTTAGTTTCAAAGAGCAGGGTACAAACTGCATTGGCTGAGAAATACCTACCAGAATGAGGGCTCTGTTTTCCTCACCTCAGTTGTTCAATGGCAGTGGCCAGGGCCATGTAAATAAGGAAATAATTCCATAATTCTTTTTTTTTTCCCCTCTGGTCAGAGACAGAGGGAACCTGAGAGTTCAGACTCTGTCTGAACAGAGTTATACAAGCAGAGAGGGGACAGGTGAAATGATGTCACTGATTCAGAGTTGTTCCTGTTTGGCAGCGTGGTGTTCTACTGGGCATTTCTTTTCCAATCCTCTGAAACATCCAATCCTCTGAAACATCTGATAGTCCAGCCTGCTTTTACCCAGATTGATGGTTATGTGAATGCTTTTTGGGGTGCTTCTTTCCTTTGTAAATAAGTTTTCCTGACTGTACCCATGTGTCAACAGTGGTCTGAATGAAATAAGACTAGCTGAGTGGATACACTTATTCCCTTGGGAAAAAATCGTGTATCTATATAATAATGTACTGACTCCTTTTAGATTGTACCTTCAGACTAGACTAGTGACTTGCCACTACTAGACATTTGTGGCCTGTGTATCTAAGACCATGTAGCCTGGAGTTTCCCCCTGATGCAGGGGATCTCCTTTAACAGGTCAGATTGCCTTCAGTGGGAAAGCAATCTCAGGTGACATCAAGCAATGTTGAGCCTTAGAATGGTACTCGACTGAGTGATGTACTTAAAGGAATTTTCCTCACTCTTACCCTTCCTACCTATAAAAGCAGGTGTTTTTCTATAACTACTGAAGAAAAATACACAGAAACTCAGCTCCTCGGAACATGCAAACCCGAGCTTGGCTTAAATATTTTGTGTGCAGTGATGCAAGGAACAGGATCCACATGGAAAATGTGGTGTTTTGGGTGTGGTTGCAAAAATCTGGGAGGAGAGTGAAAGAAAGACCTCGACATTTACAATCCAAATGACTATGTTTTTTATATACTTTTTCTTTGAAGAACAAAGGGAGGGAGAAAATAAAAATCTTGAAATAAAACTCGATTCTGTAATTACAGAATGAAAAAGAATGAAACTTGTTTTTGCTTGATACTTTATATATATATATATGTATATAGATATATTTATATCCTGGTAAAAAATGTATGTTACCCAGTCTGTCAATCAGTAGTGAATTTTACTGCTCATTTTAAAGTAAAAACATTCTTAAGAAAAGATTTTGAAACAGTGATGCCACCTTAATATGTTGGTTTTTTTACCATCTGGGAATTTAGTTGTCTGATTATTTTTTCAAAATAAAGGAATACATAAAGCAATAAGGTGTTAGGTTACTAGCCATAATACCTAATTTTTGGAGGAAAAAAAAAGTCTTTTTTTTTCTCTCCTCAGAAAGGGACTTTTTTACCAGATAGGTGAAGTCAGTTCAACCTCAAAAGGCACAATGAGTTAACTAATATTTTAGTGTTTCATGCTTTTTGTTTGTTAAGCTCTTATAATTCTGATTTCCATAAAGTAGATTTACATTGCTAATTTATGGTATAGCCCAGAAATACTCCACTCATCTTTAAACAATTTAGCTCACCCAAGAGGCAGAGAGTAGAAGCTTATTTTTTTTCCTTTACAAACAATCTAGCGTTCCTAAAGCACTGCAATATATCTATATATCAAACATCATAAGATATTGTATAAAGCTTAGTGGAAGGATTTAACTTTGATTAAAATTTGGAGTCTAGAAATAATGAGGATTATGAATTAGAAAAATATATTAATAGTAGTAAAATAAACCTTATTAAATGATTTCGGTGGAAAATTGTGTTTTCAGCAAAATCACTTTTTTTTGTAAGCAATTTAGAAACTTCTTTGCTTAAAAAAACTCTGCTAAAATAGTGTTCCTTACAGAAAAGTTCCTCTTTTTAAGAAAAAAAAAAAAAGGCCTTGATCCTGTCTGAAAGCTACCAAGAGTATTGCACTGGTTTTATGNTAAAAAGGCCTTGATCCTGTCTGAAAGTAGACCTTTTGTATGAAAAGTGAGGGTAGCTCTCAGCTTTGCAGCTTTCTTCTTGCTCTATAATGCTAAGGGCTATCAGCCTTCTTAAAACTCCCAATTTAGAGCAACGTCTTTATTCCTTCTTGGTGAAGTACAGTTTGAGTGGGACTAAATATGTATTTCATTGGTTTGCTGAATAGGTAGGCTTTCCTAATTTATGCTGACAACAGAAATAAAATCATCCACCATTTTATAAGAGGAACAAAGTTGGTAAGTATTTGACAGATTCTACTCTGCCATTACTCAATCACTTTTATTGGAAAATGAACTACTTAAATAGTAGAAAATTGCCCTTATAACTTAATATTTTTTACTTCACTCTTTAAAAAAATGGTGAAAATACGACATAACCAGGAGAATTTAAATTAGGAATTACCTATTTAATAAAACACTTAATGTTAGCATGGGATTAGATCGGTGCTTACAAAGTAGGTTCACATTTAAACAATTACATTGACTGTGGCTCTGTGGTTGTGTGATTTCTTTCTGCATTTGTCCGCATCTGGGAAACAGACCTGGATGCTGTCTATGAAAAGGAAGCCAGATAAAGCAGAGATGTTTAGCTGCTTACATTGCCTGAGCATGATCTATGGAATACAGGTGGATTATCTGTTTAAACCAGATATACAATATTTTGCTTGCCTTTAAAATAATAGCATAAATTAACCTAGTTTAGCTTGTTTTATTATACATGAAAGAGTTTGAGGTTAAATTGCAAATATGGGGAGGGTGGAGAGAGAAATGAATTTGACACCTCACTGAAGTCCGGGGAAATACAACTATTGACTTCACTCTGTGTGCACCTAGTTCATGCCAAATGAACATCTACCAAGAGTATTGCACTGGTTTTATGCTACAATCACAATGTCTTCCTAGCTACATGCTCAGTCAGAATTTGAACAGGGATTCCTGCATTTGAGATCGTCCAGCCTGCTTTTACCCAGCTTGATGGTTATGTGAATGCTTTTTGGGGTGCTTCTTTCCTTTGTAAATAAGTTTTCCTGACTGTTCCTACATCTTGTAGATGGTAGCAGCGGATGCTCCCTGCGTAGGCCTGTGGCCAAACACCTTGTTTTGGGTGTTTCCTGGTTTGTGGGGAATGTGCAAATAATCTTACTGGCCACAGGCAGGAGCTCAAATAGTGATGAGGAGACCTAGAATGATCTACAGAGCTTCCAGAATGATCTTCTAGTTTGGAAAAAAGGGACCAAAATAACATTGAATAAAGGGAGATAATTCACATAATGTGTAATTAAACTGGAAAACTGCTTGACACATAATACTGTTGTTATTAGTTTATATGGAATTAGTTCAAAAAGAGATTCAGCAGAGATTTAGGAGTAAATTATCTGAAGACTGTTAAGTACAATGATACTGTCTTGGGTTCAAGATGGTGTCTGGGTCGCAGAACTTTTAGTGAACCAAATAAAATTGGAATTGGACCAGTGCATGATTTGATCAGGCAGATTTGACTACCGGACCAGCTGTGTGGCTTCAATCACTTCGTATTTCTCTTTATATGGCTGAATGAGAACTTTAATGATGTTTCTTTGCGTTTTATTCAAATAAATGTAAATATTGTGCATTAGCTACATAACTTATACTACATATATCTGAATTCAACAATTGATATGAATATTCGTATACTTACTTCATTTGCTTTACAATAGTGCTCTTTCCTGACTCTCCAGCACCTGCAGAAGGGGAATGTTGAAGAAATGTACATGAATAACTAGAAAGTATTAACAATATTTTTTGTCATACATAAGTGTTCATTTACAGAGACATACGGATATTTCAGGTGGTCCCCCTTTCTACAACTATAATCCTCCCTTGTTTAAGTTCAAAGACTTAGAATGAATGAACTCTTGCTACAAGAATACAAGGTACAAGAATATTAATTCTGAACTAGCTAGATATGAAATTGAATTCAAGGAATCTGACCTTCTTACCTATTGTAAAATGCGTGATAAGCACGATCTAATTCTTTTTCTTTGGAAAACAATGTGGGTGACTCTTGGTGAGCCACAGTGAAAATGGTGAGGAACGGGGCTTGCCGAGACTTGGCGAACCTGAACCATATTTTGAAGGCACCTCAAGAGAAGGTTTAATTTTGGATATAAGTCCATGAGACAGGATTCCTCAACATTCCACTCTTTGCATATTATCATTTACCTCACTGGACAGTGTCAGACACTTTTGATAAAAAACAAAGCTGGGTACATACTGTTCTACCTGGAGGCTTCTCAATGAATAGAATGAACTCACTACCAGCTTTCTAAACAGATTTTGTAAAGCAAATAATATTTAAATAACAGGGATTAATTTACACAGATGCAGCACTACAAACAGCAAATCATATGCAAAACATTTTCTAATGCTATGATGTGAATAGCAGAAAGTGCTCGAGAATAACACCAAGTGCATGCAAAGTGAGATAATGCTGCCATCTGTCACAGTTTGGAAAAAAAGACCACTTTGACAACAGTGGTTTTGCATTTGCAACTCCTTGTAAATTTGTATATATCATTCATTATCCTCCCATGTGAAAAACTTGAGTCATTTACTACAGCAAGGTGGTGTTTACTACATTTTTTTTCTAGAGGAGAGCTGTTTCAAGACTGCACTCACCTCGTGGGAAGAGGCCAGAAAGCAAAATATCCCAGTGAACCTCTCTTCCAGAACAGAAAACATATCCATAAAAATACAAGTTTTCCTCCTATTCTGTTTCAACTTTGTCTGTTTTTCTGCCTCTGCAGAAAACCTCTGCCTTAATCAAAATAACAAACCACACGCAAGCTTTGGCTTTGCTCCAGAGTATCGTGTCAGTTGTAGCTATATTTGTACTCCAGGAAACTGGTCAGAAACAATTTACTTTGCACCTGCTTCCTTTCTTTCTCCTCCATCATGTACAACCTCCTTTCCTGGCCAGAACATCAGGCTGACACCAGGGGAGGCAGCACCTACCTACCTCTCTATCCCTGCACTCCGGGACCAGCACAAAACTACAGAGGACCCAGTGCTGTTAAAGCCGATAATGACTCCCCAGAGAGCAGGAGGCCCCTTTTCATTCCTGCTGCCCTTCAGGAGGCAGCAAAAAGAGCTGTTATGAACTAGTACAGATTTCCTGAATAAAATACAGGGGCTAGCACTATATCCAGTCCAAACTCAGTACTATCTCAATGCTTTTTAAAATCTGTCTGTTTTTCATGATGCAGATGTATAGCTCAGACCAAAAGGAAGCAGCGGTAATATGCTGTAGCTTGTATTTCGCTTTTCATCTACTTAAGATCTTGCAGCTTTTTCAAATGTTATTTCTGATTTGTATCTTTCTTTTTGAATGTAAAGTTTACTTGAAATGGGTACCTCAGAAATAAAGGCACAGAAACATCAGTGTATGGCTGAAATTCTGACCCTGCTCCTGGAAGCTGAAAGACGTCATCCCTGCCAGTGATGTCAGTGGGAGATGGTCAGCATCCCTCAGCACTGAGGCATTTGCACTGAGCACTGTTGCACTCCAAATGCAACATCCCCTGTCAACTATCTGTAGCAAAGTAAGCAAGTATTTGATAAACCGAGAAACAGTAAAAAAAGGAAAGGCCTTGCCTAAATCAAACCTCTGAGTAGATAAATCTAAGATTTAAACTTGAGGGTTCCTGGCTCTCAGGTTCATACTCTGTTCATCAGGTATGAGTACATGGGGAAATACCAATCTACACCTTACACAGGAACTCTTCCACTTTGTCTGCCCCATAACCTACCAGCTGGGCTGCAGAGAGGATCTCACTGACAGTCCCATGATAATGGAATGAGGAGTTAAGACATCAGGTCTACTAAATCAGACGGTGACATCTCTTTCAGATCTTTACTTAAAAATATTTCAGCCAGGAATTTAGCAATTCTCAACAGTGCCGTGTCTTGGATCTTGGAGATTCTCTCTCTCTCTTTTTTTTTTTTTTTTTTTCTTTTCTCTCTCTAAGGCTGGTTTACACAATGACTTTTAAGAGTATTTTTTCTAAGTATTTGCCCTTCAGTCACTTATCTTTAAATGCTAAACGGAGCCTTGATTGGATTCACTTTGCTTACCAGCTGATAGGTTTTTGAATTCATATCGTTCATTCTTTGTTGCACTGTTTTTCAGGTTTTAATAATTATTAATGAATATTATCCTTTAAAATTGCTAAAGGACCAAATGAATTCCTTATGAAACTGATTCTACAGAAGTTAATGGAAAAAAAATTAATTCAGTCTTTATAGCAATGCTAGTCTGTGGCGTTTGTATATTATCACATTGCACTTAATGTTGTTAGGTAGTTTAAAAATAGTTTGCATATGTTTTAAATAATGTTACCTATTACAACAACATCTAGAATAGGTAATACCAATGGTGTTTCAGAGTTTCCTGGTAAATGATAAACTTATTAAGGCCAAACAAGTCAGCTATAGATATTACTGTAATTGTACATGCTGTTAGAGACACAGGAGTATTGTGGAAAGATACATGGAAAGATTCACAGTGTAAATATCTAATGTGGATATGCTCTAGAGTCAACAGAAAGAAACAGGCAGAGGTGATTCATTTCACCTAACTACGATTGACTAAAATTATTTATTTAGACAAAGTTGTTACACTGACTTTTCTAGAGTCACAAGGGGATACAGATACTTAAAAATCTTGTCAAGGTGAGCATTTTGAGGGTGTCTGATTGCTACTATCAGCTATGGAGGAAGCTTTGATCACTACTGGAGTTTCACACCTGACACTGACAGGGCTAAACTTAAGTGAGACTATTTCATTTTTTAAAAGCACATCTTTGGAGATCTAACAGGATACTAAAAGGGTTATGTGCTAATGAAGTTGCAACTTAAGGTAACTTGTAAAAACAGCCTAAGGATGATGCAGAGCAACTGTGTTATCTGCATAAGAAGCCAAAATGCGACGTGTAACTGACTTCTATGCCCAGAAGCAGCAAGGCACCAGGTGTCCCGGCGCGTGCCCTGAGGTGTTTACAGCTAACCTCAGCAAGCCTGTCTTAGGATAAACTCACAATCAAAGCATTTCCTGAGTGAATTATCCTAAAGATACGTAGGAAATACAGCTCTTCTCTCTAACAAAGCAGCACTGACCACCTTTTTGTCTAAGTTTACATAAGTTTGAAAATATATAAACAGTTCGTGTGTTTAACTCCCAGTTTGGCTCACTTCCCATTTTGCTTCATAGCTTTATTGCCTTGCCCACACCCCACTTAACTCTCCCATTTCTTCCTGGAGATCACGGAATAATTTCCATGAGGAAGCTGACATAATATTTGCTGCCACATCCTCTGAGAGAAAGTGCAAAGAACACGAATTTTGCTATAGGACAGGCATCCTGCGCGTAGCAAAATGTACTGTGCCTGAGACAGTAAGAGGCAATTTTTGACACCCTGAAGTAAATATTTTAATGAAGATGGGCAAGTTGTGCTCTCAAAGTCAGTGTTTCTCAGCAAAGTGAGCCGAGAGTTACCAGCTCAGATGAAGGTATGTGATGTCATACGCTCCCCAAGTGAAAAGAACCTCATCTCTGGGAATTGTAGCTAATGAGGCCATGGAATAATGCTTTGAAGAATAAGGGTCAAAGTCTTAATAGCTATCTAAACTACAGGCAAGTTCTCATTCACATTAAATGGCACTGTGTTTAGAGCACTCAGTATTAGCTATTTTTGTAGTGTTTCAAGTGTGTTCTACTTTACAGATTGCAGGGTGGCTTCCAACAAAACATGCCTGCAGTGTGACACAGTGATAAACTGTGCTTTTTGACCTACACTTTTTGATACAAATGAAATAAAACTTTCACCTTGGAGTTTGCTCCAGGGTCACAAAAACAATCAGATTTTTGGAAGTTCAGATATGCAGAGGACATGTAGATATTTGTGGACAAGGCAGGGTACTGAGCCATCTGTATAGCATAAGTGCACCTAGCACAGAAGATTTAAAGATTCTGGCCAATAACATCAAGAGGAAAAACAAATCCCGTTGACCTCTCTCCCTGAGCTTGTTCTATAAATAGCGAATGATTAGCTTATCAGGGATAATGTGTTTGTCCAGATCATGAGACATGAATGTAATTGAATGTTGTGTCATTAGTTTCTGTAGATGATTTCATATAATTTCATTTTCATAAAGTAACCTACTGAAGAACAGAGAGACCAGATTAGATACTGTATTCCCATATCAGGAAATGGATAAAATAGATTTTTTAATGTTTTAATCATAAGAACATTACAATCAGACTGAAAACTTATACTATGCATATACTTTTTTTTCTCCCCCCAAATACATTCTACTGATTTGCCTACTGCAAAAGAAACAATGGTGACATCTGGTCCGTAACACATGGTGTGAATGAACAGAAATCTGTTTATGTGTAAATTGTTTCCTGTGAATCTCACTATAATCCCAAATAGAATATATCATAATAAATTTGCTTCCTATTCATTCATAAATTAAACTTTCTTTAAAAGGTTGTATGTAGCACAACCATATGTACAGCCTGACTCAATGCTTAAATTCTGGGGTGTTTCTGCTCCTCTCTCTCTCTGGAACTACTCCGATTGACATGCATGGAGCTGTCCATTCTGTACAAGCAGAATTCTAAGATCCCCTTACAAGTATGGAAAGATAACAGGCTTGGACCAAGCTAATCCAAAATTTGAAATTTTCCAACCTTGAACCTAAATGTGAATACAGTGGATTTGATCATGTCATTTATGAAGGCTGACCTAACAGGGCGGATTTCAGGTGTTCCAATAAACACACTCCTTCTTTACACTAGGCTCAAACAATATTTTATTCAGCTTTTTTTTCCAACACCAAGCAAATGCGAGGTTTACATCTATATTCTTTTTTTCCTTTCTAATATTTTTTAAGCCAGATGTATGTTTCCTTGTGACCTATGCCAAAACAGTTGCTTAAGGAAAAGGATTTCTAAAATACGGACAAAATAGGTTTAAGTCAAGTATAACATGAATAAAAATGATATTGCAGAAATATGTAACATAAAGAAAACTTTATCTCAAATTCTGCTATTTTTGTTGTCTCATGAAAGAGTGCCTCTGTGTTTGATGAAACTGAAATATATCAATTTTGAAACGAATGAAATAAATAGAATTTTCTTTCACATAGCTTGCAATTAATCTCAAATCATATAACTAAAGGCATCTTGAGACTAAGATATTACTGAGGTCCATAAAAAGTTGATTACATACATTCAAACACATTCAAAGCCCTAATACTAAATGCATACATATTTTCTAGGAGGGATAGTTTGTGTTCTGGTGCAAGACAACCTCCAGGACAACAGCCAAGACATAACATTGAGGAACAAAACCTGTTCTTGAACTGCTTAACCTATAAATTCCTCTTACAGAATTTCTTGCATCTCCTTAATGGAAAGTTTTGGGTGAGGCCAGAGACAGATCACTGGAATAGATGGACACCAGTTCTAATTCAGGATGCAGATTCCTTTTTTCTAAGAACATACAGAAAGTATATAATAATACACTTTTCCTGTGTTTGACCAACTTAAGCCTGTCTCAATAAAGTCAATAGCTTGCATCAAGTGTATATATGGCACATAAAATTTCATATTCTTCACAAAGCTGAACAACTTTGTGAACTGCAATCTCAGCACTGTCCGTAGACAGTAGTACAGTCCATTCCTCTATCCACAATATAATCTCTATAAATGAGAAAAATTCTAGTCACTTCCTGATACCGTAGAAAGTAAAACAAAAGAACTGGAAATAAACATTTTCAAAATGTGGTGACACCTATGTATTTTCTTTTTAATGAATTCCTTTCCTTAATCCTCCTGCAAATGAAAATGCATAACCCCAAAGAAGAAGGGAAATAAAAAAAAATAATAATAATAAAAAAAGGAATTAAGGAAAGAGATGACAGGAAGGAGATGAGTAGAAAGAAAAAAAAACTCCATATTTTTTCATAAGAAAAGAGTAGCATATTTATTCTAACAGCATTTCTCATTCATCAATATATTTTCACTGCAAAATAACCCCTCCATGGAAAAAAACAAAAACAATTTCTATTCTTTTTTTACCCAGCAATAGTAGTTTGACTGTTCTGGCTTCCCTCTCTGCATCTTCCTGGAGTTTCTTCTCCAGTTCTCTGGATCTTCTGGCTGACTCCTTGCTCTCAGAACTGGTTCCATTGCCCATCTTGAGGTGTTAAATAATTAAGTCCTTATTTGACCCAGTTGGGTTACTTCTAATTCAGCTAGTTACATTAATTCAGAAGGAGAGCATGTGTGTGGAGAAAATCTAGAAATCCCATTCAACCTTTTGCATTCAGCCTTCACACAAACTGGTTCCTTTACATGTCACATGGAGATGTTACAGTCTAGGATTTTTATAGGGATGTAAAGTTGCACTGTTATGATGTCATAGAGTTAAAATGATCCATTCATAATTGAGACATCAGTTTTTATTTTGAATAATTTACACACAAAATGTTTGCATGTTCTATATTTTCATGATATTATGACATGATGATTTACTTTTTAATAATGGTTACATGTACTTCACTGCAGTTGTACTTTATGTGGTTATTCCTTGGCCATAGTTTTTCTGTTTTTCTATAATTGTATTAGCAGGAATTGTCTTTATTTGAGAACAGCATACGCCTTTTTGTATAAGAAAGGATAAAGGCCAGAGTCTCCCCACAGATATAATTATTTTCTCTTGGTTTACTCCTAATTCAGTATTAATATAGAAGTATTTTATGGAGGACACATTACTTGGCATGAATTGCCACCTGTGTATTGAGAAATTATTCTATTATAATGGTCTATTATAATCCACATCTGGTTACAGTGGGCAAGAGAAGAATTATTATCAGGACGGAAAGGTGCAAAGACATTCTTTTTAGTTCCTTCTCTTCAGGTTAGGTATTTCAAAAATTGTATTAATGGTCTGCAATATTATAATTAATTATTTATTATTGACTAGTAACATTTAATAATGCTTTGACTTTACAATGTATAAGCTTCATAAAGTTTAACCTGGGATTAACAATTAAGGGAAATCTAAGCACACGGATCAGTTTCATTGACCGTAGATGTATTTCTAGGTCAGAAGAGAAATGAAGAGGGGCAGAGGCAAAATGATTAACTCTTTCCATCCTATTAAAAAAACTAAAAATTCTTATAGTAGATGTAGCTGGACCCCAGCTGCAATAGGAAGAAAACTAGCTTGCATAAGAGGAAAATGGGAGACAGTAACATAAAGATCAGCTGCATTACTATGAGCTATGCTCCGTTTGATTAGGAGGTCTTTGAGGAAAGAAGAGGTCAGTTCCCGTGTTAGACCCATTCAGTAGTGAGTGTCTTATGCTTAAATAGGATGACATACTGCAGCAAAGATCTGCAGTTGTACTACTTCTGTGTATTCTTTTTGATCAATGGAGTGAGAAACTGTGTTTTAATCCTCCTTGCTTTGGTTTGCCAGGAATCAATAACTGGTGCTTATTAATAGCTGATTTTTTACATAAATATTTACATAGCAAGAAAATTTTCTGTTTTGTTAAGCCTATATTCCTACTTTGCTTATCCGTTAAAACATCAAGTAATAAGATCTTTATGCAGCCATACTGACAACTTGTTCCATTTGTTTAAAGGATGGAAATAAGCAGCATCAGAGGTGTCGCAGCAATGGTAGGTGTCTGTTTATCAAACCTGCATGTATGTACAATCCACCTGTGCAGTTCAGCAGGTTTGAAAAGTAAATCTGTTTGAGCTTTTCTGGTTACTAACTGAATTTACAGATTAACTCATACAACCACAAACCATGGAGGAGAACATTATCTCCAATACAGGGCCTGATTCACCATTGAGTTACTCCAGGCATGCACAAGTCCATAGACCGTTATAGGATGCACCCATGAATGCTGAGGGAGCTGGCTATTGTTACTGCAAGGCCACTCTTCATTAGCTTTGAAATGTCATAGTAATTAGAAGAGAATCCAGAGCACTGGAAGAAAGCAAATAGCCTGTCTTCAAGAGGTAAAGAAAGAGGATCTGGGAAACTACAGGCTGGTCACATTAATCCCTGGGAATATGATGGAATAACTAATCCTGGATACTATTTCCGGATATGTGAAGAAGAAGAAGGTGACTGGCCAGCATGGATTTACAAAGGGAAAACCATGCTTAATCAACTGGATCGCCTTCCATGATGAGCTAAGGGGATTTTTCATCAACTGTCTCCTAAAATATCCTCAGAGATGATAATGAGCTGACCATGAGCTAGCAATGCACTCTCAGGGCCAACTGTATGCTGTGGTGCAGTAGGGAGACCATGCCAGCAGGTGGAGGGAAGGGCTCCTTTGATCAGCCTCGATGAGGCCACGTTTGCAGTACTGTGTCCAGTTCTGGGCTGCCCAGGACAAGAGGGACACAGACTTCCTGGAGCAAGCCTAGCAAAGGGCTCAAAGGATTTTTAAGGAGCATCTCTCATATGAGGAGAGCCTGAGATAAACGGAACTATTTTGTATGCAAAGAGAAAACCCAAGGGAGATTTTGGCATACTTTTATGAATATCTGAAGGGAGGGGGACAGATTTATGAATATCTAAAGAGGAAGGGGACAGATTATTCTCAGTGGTACCCAGTTGCAGGACAGAAGGCAAAGGGCACAAAGGAAACACAAGAAAATCCACTTGAACACAAGAAAGCACTTCTTCACTGTGTAAGTGTTTGAACACTGGAAGAGGTTACCCAGAGCGGCTTTGAAATCTCCTTCCTTGGAGATCTTCAAAAATAGTCTTGACTGTTTTCATTTTACTTGCAAGCCAAAGCAGGTTTTGGAGGATGAATAGAATTCTCTTTTTTTTTGCTTTGAACATCATCAGCATCATTAACTATATGCTCATCAAGGAACATTCTTACTACTGAATGTCAAACAAGAAACAATAGACATTGGCTTACAGGGTTCAGTGAAAGATAACATGTTCTGTGATATCTTTTTTTATTATCTCTTTTAGGTGTTTCAGTAAAAATACTGTCGCAGAAAGGGAGTAAGTCTGGAAATGTTCCTTTGAAATACAGTCTCTCTTGGAAAATTAGCTACATGGTACTGGCATTGTTTCTGATGATGCACTTTAGGTGGCAGTGATATACAGCATCATATATTGTGCCAACAATACACTAAAGTCATTTTGTAGCTTGGAAGAGAAATTGTAAGTAATAGACTTTCTGAAATTTTTTTTCAAAATACCAATTCTGAAGTCATGATCTGGAATTATTAATTCCATATTCAAATTTTGATTTTAGATATGTTAACCATCTCCCAGTCTTGGATTTTGATTTGACAAATATTAGGTAGTTGTGCTTGCAGAATCTTTCAGTGAATTTGAATTCTTATTTTCTGTTTCTTCTGAAAATATTATGTGCTATACAGCCAAGAAAGGGGATAGCTTTTCCTCTTTTACTTACCTACATTACAATTTGTCTGTCTTTCCCATATTTCCCTTAAAATGCATGTTTTCCCCTTTCCCTGGTATTTTCCTGGTAACATTTGGAGGAATAGCACTGATGAAGGAGGAAGTTTTAGTAAGAATAGAATTATCTAAATATAATAACTTTCAATACACTTCCCTCAGCATGCTCTTAAATGAAGGAAGCCTCAAAAACTTTCAGTACAATACCTGTTACAATCAAAGGAAACCCTTCAGCTATTTCAGTTGTTTGCTGAATTGCTTCTCATGCACAAGGAAAAAAAAGCTCCAAAAAAACAAACAAAACAAAACAATACAAAAAAAAGTTGTATATTGGCCATTAGCAATATTTTATGAATAAAGCATTCTCCTTACACTAAGTCTATATAGACCTTCATAACTACTCTTGGGCAAAATCTTGTTGAATGACAAAAATTCTAAGGACATCAAGAAACAGGTACAGAGACTCACAGTGTGTGTTCCCAGTTGGCACTGATATTAGCTAAGACCTGTATTAACAGCAAGCTGTATTGACATGGCACAAAACCAGAACTCTTAAATTCTGTTAAGAGTCAAGGTTTATTATCTCTGGCACTTGGCCACGGTCATATGGCTATAATGTTTGTAGATTTAAGTTACTTTCTCCACATGTGGCTGCATTTCATTGTATGAAGTTTACAGTTTGAATCATCTATATTTTACAATATTATTTGACTGTGGTAAGAAACACACCAGATGTTACAGGGCATCAGTCCTCGGTGATCTTTTGATCTCTCTGACTCAAAGGAACAGGAAAGTTAGAGATGCCTGGAAGAAAACAGTAGTTGACTGCAGAAGTGGTAATCTGGCATAGCAATAACTGAGAACAGGTGGAGAATCTTTGAGTAGTTGATTTATCATGGAGGGATCCTAGAAGTATCTTCCCTTATGACTCAGCTCCTACTTCAAGATATCGTGACGCAGTCATAAAACTGAAACTGCTGGATCTTCAGCATGATGTGATGCCAGAAACAAAATGTTCAGATAACTATCTGGCGCCTCTTGAGAATCATCTCCATCCTTCTCAAACCAAGTGGAATGATGTATCAAACACAATAATAGCTGTACTATGGCTTTGAAATATCTGACATAGACCAAGAAAATGATACATTTATCTAACTGGTCATACCGTCCAGATTCATAATACCAGTAATGTTTACAGAAATGACAATAGGAGTCTGAAATATTCCTGTTATTCCTCACTATCTCAAAGATAGAACTAGATCTTTCAGAGTCTTTGGTAGGAGTTCTTGGATTTTTCCCTTTAGGATAGATACCATCAGTTCTACCAGTGCATATATGTGAAGTGCTTGATCTTGTTGACTCAAGGGTTCTCAGAGCTAAAACTGCCTCAGTTTCTTACTGAGGAATCCAGCCACACTCTTTGAAGCACACTACCTTAAGGAACTTGTCTATCAATGTCAGTGTTGACCATAAAATCTTACGGAAATGAGTTTTTAGATCTTACCACGCTACCAACCTCTATTAAAATACCTTGTATATGTAAGATAAAGTGACTTAATCAGGAAATACTTTCTGCTTCTCTGTCCTTTCAGCAGGGGAATACATTCAAATTCTTGGTTGCAGATCAGGTTAACTCTCTTACAGTTCAGAGGAGTGGTTGTTCCATTCATGTTCCATTTATGGATGTGCTCATTGTAAAGCTTGACAAGAAGGTAGAAATATTTTGGAATGGAGGTCTGTTTAGATACCTATACTGGAGGAGCTGACGCAGAACACCCCTGTAGTGTGGCCTGAGGGATCTGTTGGCTTATTACTCACCATCAAGGACAGGTTATTCTTTTCCCACCTTTTCCCAGTCTCACAAATAAGTAGTCACAAATTAGGGGTGGCATAGGAAAGAGACACTCCAGAGGGACACATCACTTGGGGCCTTGAGAAGCCCAAATCTGCTTCATAATTTAGAGTTAAGGTAAAACTAGTTGTGATTTCAAGAATGAGATAATAGAAAAAAGTAGTTTGGAAGGGATCTTCAGAGGTTGCTAGTTCAGTCCTCAACTCAAAGCAGAGCTAACTTAGTTCAAGTTTCTCATGGCTTTGCCCTGTTAAATTATGAAATATAGAACCATAGAATCATTAAGGCTTGGAAAAGATCTTTAGGATCATCGAGTCCAACTGTAAACCCTTTAACACCATGCCTGCTAAACCATGTCTGTAAGTGTCTCATCTACACGGTTCTTGAACACTGCCAGGGCAGTGACTCCACCACTTCCCTGGGCAGCCTGTTCCAGTGCTTCACCACTCTTTCCATGTAGAAATTCTTCCTGATGTCTAACCTAAACTGTCTCTGGTACAACTTGAGGCCATTCCTCTTGTCTTATCTGTAGCCTCACTGCAACCTCCTTTCAGGTTGTTGTACAGAGGGATAAGGTCTCCCCTGGGCCTCCTCTTCTCCAAAATAAATAACCCCGGCTCTCTCAGCCGTTCCTCATAAGGTCTGTGATGCAGCACCTTCACCAGCTTCATTGCCCTTCTTTGGACGTGATCCAGCCCCTCCATGTCTGTGTTGTAGTGAGGGGCCCAAAACTGAGCACAGCATTTGAGGTGCAGTCTCACCAGCAGGAGTGAAGAGCAAAGGAGAGGGAACCTGTGGGTAGCAGGTGCTTGTAGAGTTCTTAAGCCTCAGGGCAAAGCAAAGAGCTCTGCTTAAACACAGGCAGGTGGCCCTGTGCTGAGGAGCCAGCACGGCTACAAGGGAAGCAGCACGGGCTGCACACCCTGCAACATCCCACTTTGTGTGCAGCCACCCCTCCGGCTGAGCCAACCCCGTTTCCTCCCCGGGACTGTGGGAACAGAGGGCGCAGGCTGTACAGAAGGGCAGCCCCAAGCCTGTCTGGCACATGCACTTCCATTCTCTCCTTGCGTGCAGCCCTGCAGCTAGAGGTCTTGCACTAGGGCTTTCTCTCTGCATAAGGGGACATCCTAACTGCAATCACTGCTACGTTATCTGTGGATGTCCTCCCTGAGAGTCACTGACACTGACTGGAAGGGAAAGGAAGACTTCTAGGAGGCAAGAAGATATCAAAGCTGCCAGGAGAGCAACCGCTGTGCTCTGCTGTGGACCCATCTCAGCACGGCCCTCACTGGAGGCCAGAAGGAAAGGAAAAAGTATGAATGAAGAACAAAGGGGAGGAAATGGGAAGGAAAAGAAAGAGGAAATGGATGGGTGAGGAAGATGGAGGGGAATAAAGAGTGAAGAAAAGAAGAAAATGAAAGAGACAAGAGGCAGGAAAAGTCCAATGTAAAGAGAACTGGAAAGCAAAGCAGCTGCAAGATGATCAAGGAATCCCTCTTTTCTTTTTGGTAATAGAAGACTACAATTAGATTCCCCTGTAGCTTTCTCTTCTATAAGCTGAACAAGCTGGGTACCCTCATTCCAGGTGCTCCGGCCTCTTATTTCTCTAATTTGTCTTCTCCCATCTGAAAATAATTACTGAATGGCAGGAGAAGAAAAGGAAATTCTGTCCCTTTGCTCTATAACAATATTACAGTAATCATACGGTAACATTTTCAAACTTGAAGACTTCTGTTGCATTAAGAAGAAAAGAAGGATTAAGTAGGAATGAAACAAAGTCCATCCTTTTTATTGCATTCAAAGGTGAAAGAAAAGAGGTAGAAGAGAGAAAATCTATTCAAAGTAACAAGAGAAAATATTTTTGAAATAACAAAACTGTTACCTTTTCAACCCTGTCAAACACTTTTTTGTTTTCCAAAATATTGGTGTGTATAATAATTATTTGGCCTTTTTTTCCCAAAAATCTCAGGGTCATGGTGAGATGCATAAACTCTACATACTAGGTTTAGTAGACTCATTATCCTCACGTCTATATTTACAACACTTGCTGATGCAATGGAATAAAAGGCATTGTGCAGATTATTGACAGCTGGGTGGGGGCTGACTGGCTGAGTATCAGTCTAGATAAGACTCACATAATTTTGGCATGTTTACAAATATTTTGACTGAACGGTCTGCATTCACTGTGAACCTCTGCCAGTTTTGTGGTAGATTTAAGGCTAAGCTACTAGTCCCAGATAAATGGTTGTTCCAAAGTTTTGTTGCTTGGTGTATAGGTCTAGATTACCAGTAAAAAAGTAATATGCAATGTGAAGCTTTAAAAGAACCCCCCAAAGCCTTCAGTTTCCCCTGAACCAATACTCTGATTGCAGTCCATGCCTAGAGGATGTCTATGATGTATCTGAAAGAGCTATGAACTCCACTTAGCACTGATTTCCTCTCATTTATTGCATAAAGACAGCAAATAACTCAGGATCTCAGCTTTAGACTAAGAATCTCTCTGCTATGGTGAGTTCAATTTTTTTTTCCTGGCCCATTGCCTGTTCACCTAAGAAAGTTAAAAAGAACAGCCAAAATGTGATACATTGTAATGAATACATTCAGTTAGGTCTCTGAACTGATTTATATGTATTTTCCACTGGAGTATCTGACACTCACTCCAACTGGCAGATGCTGGAGTTGCATTTCATATTTTTGGAAATAATTTAGGGTATCTTAGCAAAAAAATGGGGGATGCCTGATATTTCTGCTAAAAGGATTTGTTTTCTAGTACAGGGTGAACAGTCAACACAATACGTTAAAAAAAAAAAAAAACAGGTCTTAAAACAATGGGATAATATTTTGTCAACATCACTCTGAACATTCTCAGTTCCCAGAAGAGCCATACAGGATGGCCTGCCAACTCCCACAGTTCCCTGCATAGTCACACTAGAAGAAAGAGGAAAATCACACAGAATTATAATTTGAGTTGTAAAACTTCTTAATTAACAAAAACAAAGCGTCAAAAAAACACGAAGGAAAAAATATTGAAAGGACTGAAACGTACTTTTTCCCAGAATCCTAGCATTCCTCCCCTTTCAGATATTTCCCAGTTCATCTATCAGACTTACCCTCACACTACTGTGGTTGCTTTGGCAGATACGGGCAACTCACAGAGTAAGAGCGGATCTGTACTTAGCTGTACTGTCTAGATAACATTTCTGAATAGTGAAGAAAACATTAGACATCTCCAGAGCCCAGGGAAGGGAATTTTTATGGAAAATTATTGTGGAAATTGTGGGAATTTCTTTTCCGTAGGAGCTGTTGCTCCCTATAGAAATAGCTGTGGAAAGAAGTTGTTCTGCTGCTGAGATGCATTATGTCCGAGGAAATATGTTTTACTCTTTGTGAATTCTTATGTATCTATGGGAGTCGAGTAACATCTATTGCATGATATCTTCAGTTCCCGGGTCCTAATCCCATCTAGGGAAGATTCTCATTTGGCAGGTTTTTAGATATGTCAACAAAATGTGTTTCAGCAAGAGAGAGAGAGATATCCCAGGGGCATAATTTGAAATTATCCCAGGAAAACTCTGTCTCCTGCTCCGGGTTTCTTCTGTAAAAAAGACTGCTCTTCTAGAGTAGCAGAGCTGTCTGTCATTATCTGTGTGACTTGTAACCAGTTTACCCTCTGACTGAGCACAATACCTTCTCATCTTGTTCCGTGGTCAGTTCTGTTTAACTTTCAAATATCTTCAGTCAAGATGCTTTGAAGTAATTTCAGTTTTGATGGTGTCCTGAACTAATCTTAGCAGCCTGATGTGCCAGATCATGACACATGCAGCATATGGAGGAAGTACTAGGACTGTTCACTCTTTGGGGATTTTAAGAATTGTAATATAAGAATTATAGCACAAGAATTATAATTGGTATTTTTCCATGTTGCTTATAAAGCACTGTTATAATTAATGCAACTCTATTTGACATTTCTCCTAGAAAAATATGCATTGTCCTGTAAAGAATTCAAGGGAAAATGGAAATTATCTCACCCTTCTCAGGTCCCACTCCCCTTTAAAGAGGAACTTAAAAACTGAGTATTTCCTCCTGAGCTGAGCCTCCACCCCAAAAATATTTTGTTCTTAGAGAGGGAAGGAAAAACAAAAACAAAATGTTGTTACTACTGTCCTGAATGAAATGAACATAGCTCTCAGATTCCCTAAACATTTGGGAAAGGACTTTCTGAGCCAGTATGTTAAGAACTCCACCCACATACTCCACCCCATTCAAAATAGATGGGGAATAAAGTTCACAAGTCTCACAAGAAATGAGGTCAGGACCTAGATGCAAAGGAAATGAAGGAGCCTACAGGACTGACATTTTATGAATGCCAATAATGCCCAAGTGTTGTTTCATAGCACACAAGCATGGGGAGAGGGTCTCTGTCTTTGGTGGTGTTCAGCTCCAAATGCCTAAAAGGAAGTGCAAACCTCACATAATAATTGCAGAGATAAGGTTGAGATGGGGAACACCTTCATACCTTTAGGCAGCCACTTATTTATGACATAAAGAATGATGGTTTTGTTACTGAAAACCACATGTTCACCTCCAGAATTAAATACTATCTTTTCAGTTCTGTTGTCAAAGTTTCAAATTTAAGAAAAATTCCTGGTCTCCCTAGGGCTTGTTTTTTGGCCTCTACAGATGCTTTGCACAAATCTCTCTCTCTCTATTTTACCCCTTTCAGTCATTTATCATGTATCAAAACTGATTTTTTTCTGAGTCTGTCTGTAACTGAACAGTGAATCTACATGTTTTTGGACATGACTGTTTTCCCACTTGTTTATTTGAACATTTTTCTCATTAGAGACCTTATCAAGGTAAAGCTGTAGCTCTTTAAGATATTGTATAGGATAACTTGAGTTATTTTAATCATGTCCAATGCCTCCCAATTTTTGCTT
Organism: Crypturellus undulatus; assembly: GCA_013389825.1. Lineage (NCBI taxonomy): Eukaryota > Metazoa > Chordata > Aves > Tinamiformes > Tinamidae > Crypturellus > Crypturellus undulatus. The sequence goes on from VWPW01029380.1 coordinate 32,574, forward strand.
ATTTTGGCAATTCATTTTGTGTTTTCATGATTATTAAATCTTCTGGGGAAGTGGTTTTGTGAAATGTGGAGTGAGATTTCCTCCAGGAGTCATTGCAACTCCAATCCCTATTTTAAAGCAAGTGTTGTGCAGCTGGTACGCTCTGTTACTGATATTTCACACAGCTTTGTCAGATTATTTATCTGCATGTCCTCTGCTGCTCCAGAGTCACCCCGATGGAAAGTCCTCTCTGTGCTGAAGCACTGGCCTGAAGCCACATGTTGTCCGTTGTGATTCCAGCTCTAAGGAGGGGGGCTCACATACCTGTCATGGTCCTGCTAGCTGAGTAGTTGCACAGAACCTCATGCTTCAGTGCTGGGCTTTGCCAAGGTTTTAGATTTCATTTGTGCTTGCTCAGTTTTTAAGTCCTTTTAAACTGCAGATACTGCATGGCTGGATTCCAACAGTTGTGATCAATTCTCTCATAAATATTCAACCCTATATGCTGTTCAGATTTCCTCTTCATAGTTAAGCCATTCCTTACATATCTGATATATCTTAGCAGTGCCACTTGCCTTTCCAGATGATCCGCTGTCCTGGAATATCTTGAGACATGTGATATAGAAATAAATCTTCTTACTCAATATTTGCCCCCTATAGTCACTTAGTCATTGAATTTATAGGCAGTCGCTATACTATTACGTCTAGAAATTATTCCAGAGTGGGATCGTATATGCTAGTGAACTGTTAGGACATTCCCAGACAATAATTTGCTATGTTCCTGACTTTTCTTGGACAATTTTTGGATGTGGGACTTTTAATTTTTAGCAATTAAAACTGAAACACCAAAAGGTAGATAATTTACCACCTTGACAGTCTGGAGTCTTTGACAGTTTATGAACGTGGACTTGAACTTTATTTCATTATATCCTTCTCTGATTTTTGGAGCATGCTTGTGGTTAACATCTTGAAAAGTAAATACTGCCTTCAGATATGTAGAGCTTTCCTGTCTCTCTTTACGCCTTGCTATTTTGTTGAAATTATTAATCTGCCTCTGGCCTTTCATACCTACAGTATCCATAACTTGCTTTTCTTGTTCAAGTTGCTATCAACTACCTGCTTAGCATCCTTCATGTATCTTTCTCCTGGAACATTTGGCCATTTAAGGGCAAATCCCCCAAATGTCTTGTCACTTCCAAGTTCCGAGACTGAAAGAAGTTTTTTGGGAAAACATAATAAAAAGGGAAAAGAAGTGGCAGAGACACTTGCAACTTGTGCAGTATTGCCCTTTTCCTTTCTTTTTGTGTGCTGTAGATGGTCTAGTGACAAAAGGTAGAGATGTTATTAGTGGTTCTCTAGTTATGTGAAAACAGTAGGAATGAGAAGAAAAATGTAACTTTTAAAAGATTCCTGAGAGACATATCCAAGGATAGAAGAGAACATTTCTATGATGTGTACTTTGGAGCATGCTTATGACATTCCCGAGGGACATTTCTAAATATCTGACGCTATGCAATGAAGAAATCAAAGTTCCTCTAACTTTATCACCATTTGATAGCCCAAAAAGTCATTTCAAACGTAATTTTGTATCTATGATAGTAGAAAAGTGGTTTTAGGTTAGATTTAGGTATTGTCCTAAAATGCACATGATTATATAGGAGTATTTAATAACAACTTGTATTAAACAATAATTTATTAATAACTTTAAAGTTGTATGTTCTTTATAACAATTTATTTGAACTATCTTCATTTGTAATGCAGAATCATTAATGCTGGATCAAAAAACTACAAAAAACTACTGTCACTGCACCAATAAGTGGCTAAAATACCTTCAAGCACTGCCACAGTGTCAAAACATATTCATTGACAATAGTTTCATTTATGTTCAGGTAGCTGCAGTGTAGAAGCCTACATCTGAACTAATCACCTTTTGTTCTCTTTATAGGCAGTGAAAAAGAATAGACACGTCTGGATTTCAGTTTCCTCTCACACCTGGAGCACACAGGCCTCATCTTCAGCTGCTAAAACTCTTCAGCAAGAGTGATTTTTCTCTCCGTCTGCAATACTCTCACTCATATTCTTGCAATGATTGTGCTGAGAATGCTTATCCTCATTAGCACCCATTTTGCATCAGAATCCTCTATTTTTTTCACTGCTGCAAATTTAGCTATCCTCCAGAGAGAATTCGATTAGTCTCCTTCCATGCAAGTATCCGGTGAAAGTTTTCATTGGAAGAGAAGTTAAGAATGAACAGTTTTTCTCAGAATCTTTGGATAAAAGACAATGTCATCAATGTCCAAAGGGACTCCAAGAGCCAAAGTTTGTTTTCCCGTTTTAGGGGAACTCTGTGTAAAGATCCAAATGTCAGGAGTCTTTCCAAACTTTGGTGCATGAACGCTGTTGACCTGTTATAGTAGAATAGCTGCAGAAACCAGTGAGTTTATCATCCTGATAAACTCAAGGCCTGCTGAATAAAAATTAGTCTTGAATGTCATGAGTGTCTTGAAATAAAATTTTGAAAACTGACAAAATTCAGAAAATCCAGACCTAGGAATAATTTCCACAGTATTAGAATGGGAATGACAAGATGCAATAATTTTGTTGATAGAAGCATGTATTTCATTAAAATAGGCCCAGTGCCTGACTGACTTCCAGTCACAAAATGAGGAAATAGTGACCAAGAGCAGTGAGAGAGAGGAAGTATCCCTGTGATGACAGCCACAAGTACTTTCGTGTTGACTAGATCTATTTGTTTATCCATTACTCTCTATTCTACATACAAGATGGCATATTTAATTTCCTTTCAATAAATTAGTTTTATAGTCCAGCCATCAGTTTAGCTCTCACTTTTGAAAGGATATTTCTATGTCAGATGCTATATCTAGTTAGTAACTAAGAAGGAAAGCATTCTCTAGAATAATTTCTGCCTACTTCATTGGCCTCTGGGCTGAATATTAATGTTAAAATATTTATTCAGAACTCAAAATGGAAAGAATCAGAAAAAAACATAAATGATACCTCAAATAAATCTATTTTCTCCTGCAGGAAAAAAATAAAGTATATATATATATCAATCAATCTTTTAGGCAAGCAAAATTGGCTGAAATGTTGCTTTACAGGCATAGCATCTGCTACAGCGAAACAGCTGCGTTACTATAGACCAAGCTCTGAATTCCTTTGAGTCTATGTGGGCGTTTGTGGAATTTACATGAACAAAAGCAGAGACGATGATCTGGAGGAAGGAAAACAAAGAAGGTCTCAGTTCTGCGCATATGCTAAGAGGAAAACGAACGTACAGACATATTCTAAATATGACACCTACCTTGTAGCTGCAGATTTGTCACAACAGACATACTTAAAAGGAGCTGTGACTGCTAATATCCAAGTCAACATAGTCAAGGAGAGATATTCCCAGGGATAACATTACCCTTCTGAAATAGAGGATGAGCTTTGAGTATATATTGCCTGGTTCTGCTGTCTCCTTAGAGACACTTTCTTACAGTCTGGTGTGGACGCTCCTAAAGCAGACACAAGTCCACTCTGTGTGCTGGTAGGGAACATTGCTCAAGAGCAGCTGAGCCCTTCTGCACAGTAGCAGAGGAGCCTGGAAAGCAGTGGGCAGATAAGAGAGAGAAACAGCTATAGGTACAGAGCTATCAGGAGTGACAGAAGAAAAAAATTTATCTGAGGTTCCAAGAAGGGATGTGCAGAATGTGTTGCAACCCAAGAAAGCACTGAATTGCAATTTTCTTTCCTACATGATTAAAGTTTCTCAATTTAAAATGTTCATTCTATTTTCAAACATATATTCGAATATAAGAGTTTTCATGACAACTGTGATGTCTTTACAAGAATTAGTAGCAAAGGGCAAGTCATAACATTTTCCATTTTTGTCCTCATTCACATATGCTATTGCACATTTTTCAGTTGCTTGGTTGACCTCTTGTTCCTCAAATAGTATTTTTGGCTGCTTGCAAAGATCCTCACAACAGTTTCCCTTTCCTTCTTGAAAACTGCAGTGAAATGTCATACCACATGCCTTAATGATCTATGCCAGATGAAAACATAGCTTTTTACTTACTTCAAAGAAAATGACAAGGATTTCAGAGACTATTTTTAGGCTGAGGATTTTTTCTGCAATCTGCAATCATGTGGTAATGCATTGCTTTCAACAGGACTCCCAGGCTCCAAGGGACTCAAGAGTGAAGAAAAAATTTTGACAGAACCAGGAAGTTGGGCATAGAATTCATCTAGAATAATTGAGGAGTGGCTAATTAACCTAGCAAGCAGTAGTATCTGATCCAGATTCAAAATGCAAATTCATCAATATACACTTATTAAGTGTAGAATTTCAGAAGAAGTTTTGTTTCCCCTTTTTTGATAAAAGGGTAAGCTCACCTTTTTATGTCTGAATTGTAATGACTTAGAAGGGAACTTCATGGGCTGTTCTGACCAAGAAAATTTGAAGGACTTCATCTTCATGACATAACGTGTACATATCATCTGAACTTGGTCATGTTCAGGATTACATCATGCTGGAGAACTAACATTAGGATTTTCTTTATTCATCTTACGCCTCTTAATTACTTCTCAAGTTTATCACAGGCACGAAAGGAGGTGTGTATCCTGTGTGTTTTTCAGCATAGGAATAAATGAATTTGCGTGAGTCTTATTAACTTATTGTGTATTTATAGAAGTTCATAAATTCCTGGAATATTTTACTTTTTAAGGATGTCTCTAAGACTTCAGAACAGCTATTAAGGAAGGTAATGAGATTTTTTAGCTACTTTCTGGCTGCTTCCTTCTTTTGTTGAGTCTTTGGAAAAAAAGTCAGAGAACATTGCTTAGGTGGTGATATAAAAAGCAGCTGGTGGGCTAAAATCTCCAAGTATTGTATGACAATTACTCTTTTTATAACTCCTCATCTTCCCTCCTTCCCATCTCCAATTGTTTGATAATTTAGTTGCAATTTCTAATAGTCTAGAGGCCGAGTACTGTGAGGATGGAGCTGTTCAAAAAAGAATCCGGGGAAATGCTATGTCCTGTGTTACACAGACAGCCAGAAAAGACAATCTCAGTGCACCACCGGCATTATAATTTGTGGACTGTTTTGTGTGGCACACAGCTCTGAACACTAAGAGACCTGATAGCCACTTGGTGTCTTTAAGTGCTACAGTGGTACCAGTTGCATAATCATCTTTAGTGAAATTTAGCTCCCTAACAACACACAGAAAGCAGAAGCGAATTCTTTAAATTGATAGAAACTAGTTGATTAGAAAATTACATATATGCATATTTCCATGCTTTGCTTCTAGAAAGAAAAGTTATTCCAAATTACCTGTTGATACTGCGTATGAAGAATGTTGCTGTATGCCTGTTTAATGAGCCTTACTTACTGGTCTCCCAGCACTTTAATAGCATTATACTCAGGAAGTGAAGGTATTCAATGATACTGCTATTTCTCAGCCCTGAACACAGGGCTTCTTGGAGCCTTGTACTCTTACTAAATCACTTTCATCCTGTCTGTTGGGCTCTGTCTGAAATGGAAGACCGTTACTTCTGAGCCTCCCAGGTAGCACTGAATGCTATAACTAATTTACAGGTGGTCTAGCTCAGAGCCTCCAGTATGGTCAAATAGGAGTGGCAAAGGAGAGAGGATGAAGCATGAGCCAGTCCACTCCCTCTGGGCTGTGATTCCCTCAGCAGTCCTGCTTAAATGGGATTCTCTTATTTTCAAGAAGGCAAAAGAATATTAGTTTTTTGTACCCCACCATGGATGTCTATGTCCATTACCAAAACACACCTCTCTCTTCTCTCTGCACCATTAGTGGTGCCTATTAAAGATTCTAATATTGAAGGAAAAATGATTCTGATACCTTAATGGAACAAGCAAAGGCAATGGGATAGAAAGAGAAGTCTCCATTTTCAAGCTCAATGTGATTAACTCAAATGTCTGAATAGATAAACAGCCTAAAAAAAAAGATAAAATTAAATGATATGTTGTCCATCTAGTCCTAGCTCCATTTGCAGAAATGTTCATTCTATTATACAACCCTGGTCTTCACAAATAATAATCAAGCCCATTACTTTGATACATTTTGTTAGACGGTCAAAATACTTGCATTGTGCTACTGTATGTCATTTATTGTAATGGAAATTTTGCCTAATGGATTGGGTGAATAGGAACTTTTTGTTTTCTCAATTCTTCACAACTGTATAGAGCTAGTAGAAATATATGCACCAGCTTTGTTTCATGTATTGCCTGTTTTCTCCTTCCTTCCTTCCTTCCTTCCTTCCTTCCTTCCTTCCTTCCTTCCTTCCTTCCTTCCTTCCTTCCTTCCTTCCTTCCTTCCTTCCTTCCTTCCTTCCTTCCTTCCTTCCTTCCTTCCTTCCTTCCTTCCTTCCTCCCTCCCT
>VWPW01029380.1:39101-116890 GCA_013389825.1 Crypturellus undulatus
TCTTTCTTTCTTTCTTTCTTTCTTTCTTTCTTTCTTTCTTTCTTTCTTTCTTTCTTTCTTTCTTTCTTTCTTTCTTTCTTTCTTTCTTTCTTTCTTTCTCTTTTCCAGCTTCTGCCTCCTACAAAACATAATGTAATACTATGTTCTCAGTTTGGGACTATCAGAATGTAATTATTTCCAGAAAACTGAGAAATTGAGATAAACATATTCAGGTAAAAGGTGGCTGCTCTGCAGTGTATATTCCACTAGAGAGCTCCAAAGCAGCAGCAGAAATGGGGATGTTGTCATCATGAGTCATGAGCTCCCCAGATCTTCCCCTCTTCCTCCAAGGCTCCTTCAGACAAACTCAGCATGGGACCCTCCACACAGGAGGAGTGATGAGGGCAAAAGTTCTGTGTTATTAAATTCTTGGGAAGATGTTTCATGCAAATCCTCATAGGACCTTCCAGGGTTTCTGTCTCAGGAGGAGTATGTATGCTCCTACTTCAAGCCACAGCCCTGACCACCCTCCCACCTCAACACCAAACTGATAACAGTACTCTCTAGGGAGGCTACAAAGCTTTTTTCCCCTCTTGTCTCTGAGAATTTTTAGGAGGACTCTAGTGTTTGTCCTTTCTTAGTCATTTTGGAGTTGTCAGATCACTATCAATGCAGTAGAACTCTTCCCGGACTCCTGTAACATTGATGGCAGTTTCAGAATGGTGGACAGAAATAAGAATGCTTTTTTTTTTTTTTCTGTCTAATCTGCTGACCCAGAGTTTCTACTAATTTCCAGATACACAGTTCCAGGATTTCAAATAAATTACAAAACTGCAATGAAATAAAAAAAGAACAGTGATAGGAGATTTATTTCAGTACAGATTTCAGTACAGAAGGCAACTCCCTCTGTGTACTGATTACATTGACTGAGAAAGGATGTGAACTCTCTTTTGGTGATTATATGTTGGAAGTTGCACATTCTCTTAGGTTTCCAGATAAGGAATGATACAAGAAAAATAAAAATAGGTGACTACTTGTTAGTGAATTAAAAAAATTGTTCTTCTATTCCTGGGACAGCCACAAGAAAGGAAACCAACTTTTTTATTAAGCTGAAATGAAAAATGTTTACTCAATTTCATAACATAACTGACTGAAACTAAAGGGTTAAAGGAAAAAATGAATACAAATTGAACTGAGGTAAAAATACTTTCAAACTCAAAACTTGAATTACAGAGTTTATCTTTGTTTATTCTGGAGACATAAATATTTTTCATTAGGATTCTTGCGTGATGACCTCCTCAGTGCACAGCTAAAATCTAGAGTTACCTGGCACAGCAATCCTCCACCTTGAACTCATAAAGACAGATCGTTAGAGGCAGCTTGAGCCCTGGAGGAAGCACTGAATTTTGCTATTTCAAGAAATGGGCTTGGGTGCTGTGCAAGAGGGAGGTTGTCAGTGCTGAGCAACTCCCACTGCAAGGATAGAGGAGGAAGCTGGTAAGAAAACACGAAGCTTTAGTTTTGCTGTTCCAGTGACGTAGGAGACAGGGAAACAAGAATGGAGTCTGATGACTGGGAGGAGCTCCTCTTCTTCCTCTCCACAGCAGCATGCACCAGCTCACTCATCACAGAAACGCTAACCACCTTTGTAAGGCTCTGGCACCATGCAAAATGTTGAAGTGGGGAGAAGGACAACTGCTTTTTTGCCCGTGTTTGCTTTTTTAAGTAACCATCTATCTTGCCTTTGACTAAATCTACAAGAGCAAGTCAGTGTTACTGTGGACCTTAATCACTACTGCTAAGTCTTTCTATTAGAGTAAAGGGAAAAAAAGTATTCTAGTTTTTCAGATGTAATGTTGACAGAAATGGCTGCAGGTCTACTAAGGTATCATTTCTTTACCTCACGTACAATCACGTTTTATGGCAGTGAGAACGCAGTATCAGCTAATTCATCATGATCTAAGTTGATAACACGGTTGTTGGTGTTAGTCCAATACGATGAGAGTTTCCTTTTGGAAAACTCATCAAGTATTTCTATAAAAATGGCAAACTATTGTGCTGCTTCATTTGGTACATTTAGTACTGTTCCTGTCTAGAACTTGCTACACCTCTTTCCAGTGATTATCTCCTGAAACACAAAAACATCTCTTTTTCTTTCTTGTCTGTGTAAATTTTTTTTTTTTTTTATGTGTAGGCTTCAGCTTCAAGTACTGAGCTTGAGATTTGCATATAATATGCATATAAGATGTTAAAGGGGCGTAAGTCTAAAATTCTATTTTGTGGAGAGGGATTTGGAAGAAAACAAGTTAACCATGAGGCAGCAATGTGCCCTCGTGACCAAGAAGGCCTCCTGCATCAGGAGGAGCGTTGCCGGCAGGTCGAGGGAGGGGATCCTGCCCCTCTGCTCAGCTCTGGGGAGACCGCCCCTGGAGTATTGGGTGCAGCTCTGGGCTGCCCAGGACAAGAGGGACGTGGAGCTTCTAGAGAAGGTCCACTGTAGAGCCACAAAGATGCTTGAGGGGGACTTGAATATCTGTCTTTTGAGGAAAAACTAAGAGAGGTGGGCCTATTTAACCTGGTGAAGAGAAGACTGAGAGGGGATCTTATCGACATGTACAATCCCTGAGGGGAGAATATAAATAAGATTGGGCCAACTCTTCTCAGTGGTGGCCAGAGACAGAACAAGGGGTAATGAGCATAAATAAAAACACAAGAAGTTTCATCTCCATATATGGAAGAATTTCTTTACTGCGAGAATGACAGAGCCCTGGAACAGGCTGCCCAGAGAGGTTGTGGAGTCTCCTTCTCTCGAGACCTTCAAAGCCCGCCACCAGAGGGTGGTGGATGCCACCCTGTGCCACGTGCTCTGGGTGTCCCTGCTGGAGCAGGGGGCTGGACTAGATGATCTCTACAGACCCCTTCCAACCTCCTACATTCTGCAATTCTGTGATTCTGTAATGATTTAGTTGTGTAGAAAATGTCTGTAGAGCAATACAAGCTAGTATTTAGTGCAGACTGTCTTTATTTTTGTTTTTGTTTTTAACATAGATTTGTACCATGAAATCAAATGAAATCTTTTGAGACTTACAAAGACATTATTAGATGTATTTTTACAAAACAATGATTTTTTAGCAGTGCTCTTAAATGACTAACAGTTGATCCTCATATAATTATTGACAGAAACATGTTTGCAGTAACATCTGATTCTGATTTTCATTTTTGCAGTTAGGTCACAATTCCTGAAATTAATCTTTTGATAAAATTGTCAGCTTGGAATTTTGAAACCTTCCTAACAGCGGCAGCAGATACTGGAAGGCATGAGGCTGTGCCTGCCTTTTTTTTTTTTTTTTTTTTTTTTCCCTCCTTCAGTTGTCAAGTTGAATTGAATAAACTTTCATTAGCGTGGCTGTAAATTTATTTTATATCTTATACCAGCATTGTTGCCACTACAATCAGAGAAATAAAAAGATTAAAATCTGTTGGTAGTGGCAACTTTCAGGTAACCCTTTCCAAGTTCAGCTTTTGTTTATTCATACGGGGAACTTTACTTGAGATGCTGATACTATGTCTCTTTGCAGATATGGCAAATTACTTGTGCTTATGCCTCCTAAAATCTGTTAGGAGTCCTATGCCTTGTACTTGGTCACACTCATCATGCCTCTTGCTGCTCAGGGAAACTGACATCTGTTCAGCACAACCACCAGCTTTTCAGTTCTCACCAATTCATTTTTTGCCTTTTCACAGCCTTTCCTCTTAGACACTCTGAACAAATGGAACAAGGAGAGCTTGCAGGTTTGTTCTTCTCTTTATAAGAGGGGAGAATCTGGAATTTGGTGGGGAGAATCTGGAACTTTTCCAGGGAAACACAAAACTTGGAAAAGGGAGTTTGTTATTGTTAGAGTTTTCTGTGAGCCTTTTGAAAACATGAACACAGTTGCTTCCAGGAACCTCACCTGGGATTCTTAGGCTTTGGCGCTTCATATTAGTATTTGATAGCACTCCTATATGAAAAAGGGCAATCACAACCTAAAATACTCAATACAACAATTAACATGAATATTTTATTTTAAAAAGCTGTATTCCTATGACCTCTGTCTGTAATCCAGAGAAAAAAATCCAGGTCAGGAAAGCAATGTCTGAAAAAGCATAAAGAGAAATAATACCAGGGCTTTATTTAAATGGAAAAAGGGGACTCTGGTCTTGACTTTTGAGTTAGTGTCATGCTAGGACTAGTCCACTGACTCCAGAAAGCTCTTCCAAATTTGCTCTGAAGGAGTAGTATCTCCTTCTCTGCACTTAATCACCAAAGAATAAAAACTTCAGAGAGGGTAGCAGTGGCTGCAGTGCCAAAACTGCAGAGGCAGCAGTGGGTTTTTGGGTAGCCTTAACATGTGTATGCGCAGGAAATGAACGCAGTTCAGTTATAAAATACTCAGCTATGCTGATTTTCTCCGTAGTGCTTTGTGACTAAAGAAGGTAATTTGAGTTTGTTTTTTACAGTATAGGTATGTTCAGTAGGAGGATGTAAGCTCTCATAGTAATTTCTTTTCTATGGCACAATGAGCAGATCACTTTTTTGTAGCAAACTTTTGCTATCACATGGTCTCACAGTTAGGATTTAAGAGGAAGCAGTTATTCTGTCAGCCCTGTATTTCCCACAGTTACAGCTCAGAAGAATCAGTCATGTCACTAGAGCACAGGTCCTTCCCCTGATTGCTCAGTGATTAGTTTCCACTTCCTGCTTACTTGAAAATGTGATTATTCTTCAAGATGCAGGAAAGCTCAAATTTAGAGATAGCTGGGGAGGAGAAAAAAAAAAAAGAAAAAAAAAAAGGAAAAAGGAGAGACATGATTTTTTTTCCAGTAAAATAACAGAACAACTTGTTCATATAAATATCAGCACATTGTTCCCAGCAGCCCTATACAAAATGCAGACATTTGGCTGCAGTTCTACAGTGCTCCCCAGGCACAGATGGAGACTTAGTAAAGAAAACCTGTTTCTAGGAAGCACCACACAGAAAGAAAATTGCTTCAATGACAAAGGTAAATTTTCTTCAAAGGTAATTCGAACAGCTCCATTTTGTGAGAAAAATGTCAATCAAGGGTTGACTGACATTATTCAGAATAAAGGATGTTCTTGTAATTGCTAGATTACTCACTTCAAAACTTCTGACTCAGTTACATACAGGCTGGGGACCGACCTACTAGAGGGCAGCTCTGCAGAGAAGGACCTGGGCATCATGGTGGACAACAGGTTGACCATGAGGCAGCAGTGTGCCCTCGTGGCCAAGAAGGCCAATGGGGTCCTGGGGTGCATTAAGAGGAGCGTCTCCAGCAGGTCGAGGGAGGTGATCCTGCCCCTCTACTCAGCCCTGGTGAGGCCACATCTGGAGTACTGTGTCCAGTTCTGGGCCCCACAGTACAAGAGGGATGTGGAGCTGCTGGAGAGAGTCCAGCGCAGGGCCACAAGGATGACCAGGGGCCTGGAACATCTGCCCTATGAGGAGAGGCTGAGGGAGCTGGGCCTGTTCAGCCTGGAGAAGAGAAGGCTGAGAGGGGACCTGATCAGTGTCTCTAAGTACCTCAAGGGAGGCAATGAGGAGGATGGGGCTGGCCTCTTTTCAGTAGTGGCCACCGACAGAACTAGAAGAAATGGCCACAAACTGAAGCATCAAAAGTTCCACAGGAACTTAAGGAAAAGTTTTCTGACAGTGATGGTGACAGAGCACTGGCACAGGCTGCCCAGAGAGGTTGTGGAGTCTCCTTCTCCAGAGATCTTCAAGATCCGCTTGGATACAGCCCTGTGCCACGTGCTCTAGGTGGCCCTGTGTGTGCAGGGAGGTTGGACTAGGTGACCTCTAGAGGTCCCTTCCAACCTTAGGCATTCCATGATTCTCCTTAGTGTGTCATAACCGCGCTTACTGTCTATGGTCCACTGTAGCCCACAGAAAAGCCAAGTACAAACCTCCGGGCCTATGGACAAGTTTTGTTAATTGCACAGAGTGACAGACGATCACCATGCTCTTGGGACGAAAGAACTGAGGGCTTAACTTTGAGCATTTGTTAGTGAGTTAATCAAGGCACATTTAGTAATGTATACAGAAACAACCCTATTCCTCTTAATGCCTTACTGCCCTATTTAGTGCTTAATGTCCTACTACTGCCAACAAAACAGCAAGACCCAAGGCTTGGAGTATCCTAATCTACACATGTCACTTTGTAGAGCAAACAGTGCTCTGGATTAATAATTTAGAGGATCTGTTGTTTACAGCAGCTGATAATTTTCTGCTGTACCAGAACACTAGGAAAATTCTGGTGCTGTAAAGTGAAATGTTCTCCACCTAGCTAATGAGTAGGTGAAGGGCCTGGCACACTGGGCAGGAGCCTCCAGGCTGCTCGGCTTGCTGCCCACCCTGCTTGCAGGCCAGCTTTTCCTCGCCGTAAACACTTGTCCATTGACAAGTTGCTGTGGGTTGCATAGTTGGTGTCACTTTTTCCCAAGGAAGATATTTCCAGAAATTTGCTACATCTACATTTTTGTATTTTTATGTATTTTTGATCATTCACTTTGGTAATGGAAAAGTCTGGAGTATTTTTACAGGATTTGGGAAACTCGGTTCCCCAAAGCTCTTACATTAGCAAAAGTTTGTACTTCTATTCTAAATAAATATTTTTGACCAAACATGTTGCACACACACACACCTCTCTCAATATCCAGTCAGTGAAATAAATCTCAAAACTTCATACAGGAAGTTGCTGACAAAACATAATGTGTCAGTTGTTTCTTTTGTGTTTTTGATGAACATAAAGCATATTTCACACACCTTCTGTGACTGATATGCATATATATGAAAGACTTTTTAGAAGTCTTTCATTCAAAGACATTGAAAGACAGAAAGTGAATATCTGTTTTTTTTTCTACATAAATAGTCTTATTTATATTTTCTTGATCGGGAATGCCATTTCATATGATTAAGTAATAAAGGTTATGTAAAAATAACAAGCAGCATTCCAAGTCCACCTTATTTCTTTCCAGTTCCACTGTTCCTGATAAGGTTAGTTAAATATTAAAGAGGATTTATATGAAATTTTCTCTGCTAGATTATCTTCTCTGACCTAAATGAGATAAAACACAGGGATAGCTAGCATGTTCTCTACGCCACTGTAGAATTTTAAAATACCTATTTTATTCTTTATATACCATATATTTCTGAAAATAACAAGTCAAAATCCAGAAGATTCCTGGTGGCAGTGGGAACAGGGAAGTATGTGGAGCAGTGGGATCCGTGGGATCCATGGGAGCAATGGGAGTGGGAGGCCACTTCACAAGCCATTAGCAGAAAGGCTGTGGGGGGACACAGACCTTACGGCAGAGAGAGGCTCTGAGCCTTGGAGACAGGCTGTCCTCTATTCTGGTACCAGCTGCCTGGGCTCTGGGCCAAGATTCTAGTTTAAACTCAGGGAATCTTGGGGAGCCTGAGCTTCTATAACCTTCCCTCTGACCCCGGTCTAGCTCAAGCCAAGAATTTAATGTAGTTACTCTTGAAGGAGGCAGAGCGATTTGGGTTTTACTAAAACATATTTATTTTCAAACATGAGTTTCTGGGCCAGAACAGAAGTTCAGTAGCATTCGGGAACTGAATTCCTTTGGCTATAAACCAGTTCTGAAGTAGGCTGGTGCAAGTGCATCTGAATGATGATAAGAGTTTTTTCTTTTTTTTTTTCAGAGGCTTGGCTCTAGGATAGGGCCAGTGGAACAAAACCTAATCTGAAAGGTGCACATAAAACAAGAGGAGGAGCAAGAGTTGGAATAAAATTATGAAAACAAGTGACCGCAAACTATCTAGCAGCTTTGCACCACTTAGTTGAACTGCAATAAAAATTTAACCATGCTTCAGTACCTACAAAGCAGAAAATATGTTGCAGAAAAAGTGTCAGTCGTCTTGAACCCCTGAGAGAAGGGGAAAACATCAGAAACAGGAAATCTGGTTCCGTGGGACTCTGGCTGCTGGCCATAACTTTCCTGTATGCATTGCCATAGTGTGGGCAATCGCATAGTTGTCAGACTGGGAATGCTGGCTGCTTAGCAGGCGACTACGTCTGTTGAGACAACATCCAGTTTTGGGATTCCAGGGTGTGGGATGCACTGTGCTGAACTCTGCAGAGTGTGGGTTATGCTTGCAGTGTGTGGAAAGAATGGGGAGACCTAAGGTTATTTGTTAGTGCAGGCAGCTATTTCCAGGTGAATTTCTTCCTCTCCAAACTGTGGTAGGAAGGGTGCTCTCTTGAGGAAAAAAAAAAAAATGGAAGTTTGAAACACCTAGCAGAGAGGAATCTATACCTATGAGTGTAGAGTGCTTGTGTTCTGCACTACGCAATAAGTTGGATGACTGGCATTTTAAAAAAACAGTATACATTTACAACTTTTTGTTTTGTTCTGTTTTGTTTAAGGACATTCAGACTGTCACCACAATCTCTTTCCTTTCTGACACAATCCTGACCTTCAGTGCCTCAAAGCATGAATTAAAATTTGGGCAAATGCCATCAACCTTAGTAGTCTTAGGTCAGATGTCCTGATCACAACCTCTCCTTATGAGGGATTTCAACCACTGAGGCACTTTCTGGGAGGGCACAATAGTGTTGTGCAAGCAATCCAGGGAATGATTAGATTATGTTGGTGACAATTTTCTAATATAAACACTAGGGAAGCCAAACTTGTCTATATGTGATCTGTTGCTCACAAAGAACTGGTGGTAAATGTCATCATAGATGGCAGTTTGCATTGCAGTGACCATGAGATAGTTGAGTTCAAGATCCAGAGAAAGACTGGGAAGATAAACAGCAGAGTTAGCACTTCAGTAAAATTGACTTCAGTTTATTTTGGAAATATCTAAGCAGAGTGCCCTAGGAAGCTGCCATGAGGAGGAAAGGCGCTCCAAAAATCTGGCTAGCTAGCTTTTTTTTTTTTTAAAGAAAACTTGCCACAAGCTCAGAGAAAAATGTTACATAGAGAATTTTGGCATTTTAAAATATGTTCATATTCAGAGTCTGGATATGATTCATCTAAGGATGATTAGAAAATTACTGTCTCTCATTTACAAAACATATCACAATGATTGAAGGAGGTCTCAGACTGGAAGAAGGCAAATATTTCACTCATCTTTAAGTATGGCAAAGGGGAGACACTAGGTTAGCATGACCTCAGAATGAAGAAAATGTGCTTCTGTAATCCACTTTCAAGCACTGTAAGGAAGAAAAATTCCTTCAGCAACAGTCAACATGAATTTTCAAAGGATAGATCATTATGGACCAACCTGATTGCCTTCTATGATGAAATGACTATCTATGGGGTCAAGGGAAGGGCAGTAAATACCAGATACCTTAATTTGAATGAGGCTTTTCACATTGTCTTCCACAGCATTGTATCTCATGCTGAAACTCGACTGGATGGTTGTGATCAAAGTGAGTAATCAATTGTTTGTCATATAGTTGGCAGCTGGTAACAAGTAAAATACCTTAAGGGTCAATACTGGGAATGATAATGTTGAATTCTTTCATCAACTCAAATATCAAGACAGAGGGCACCCTCAGAAAATTTATAGAAGATACTAAACTTGGGGAAGTGAATTAACATGCTGAGCAATGGAGCTTCGAGGATTCTGAGAAACTTAAAGACTGGAGCAAGAGAACCTTCACAAAGCTCAAAAAGAAGTGCAGCAGTCAATGCCTGGGACAGAACTACCCCATGCACCACATCAGGCTTCAAACTGATCAGATGAGCCTCAAACTTGCTCAAGGGATTATAGTGGACACCAAACTGAACACCAACCAAGAGTGTACTCTCATTATGGATAAGGGAAACTAAATATTGAGTATTAGTAGGAAAGCATGTCTAACAATGGAGGAAGTCATCATTCCTTTGTATGTGATGCTGATATGGATGCACATGAAATATTCCATGCAATGTGGGTCATTTCACTCAAAAAGAATATCAAGATACTGGAGAGGGTCTGCTCCAACTGCTAAACTGTTCTAAACTGTTTAGAGGCATAGGAGGATAGACCTACCAAGTGATGATGCACTTTTGGGCCTTATTTAGTCTAGCGAAGACAAGGCTAGGGGGTAATAATAGCCTACAACTACATCAGAGGGAATTGTAAAAACAAAGCCAAATTCTTCTTGATAGCAGCAGACTGCAGAGACAAAAACCACAGGTTGAAGATTATTGAGCACTAGGAAAAAATCTTTACAATATTTGTGGGAGTAGTGCAGCTAGAACAGGCTATGAAGACTTTTTCCTTGGAGGTTTTCAAGACATGACTAATGTAAGCCACAGCTGATGTAATAGAGATCTTGCTTCAAGCGGTAGATTGGACGTAGGGCCTCCAGAGATGCCACTTCCAGATAACATTTCTGAGATTCTCTTTTGTTGTGGACACTTCATGACCAAGCAATGCAGTTAGGGGTGATTACACTGACTGCTCAGATCTCTGCTGTGTTCCTGTGTGTATATTCCTGTATGTTCAAAGCTATCAATAAAGATAAAATATTTCTCATATGATATCATTACACTGCAGTTAAGGAAGTGGGAAATATTACTAGTAATAATAACTAATAGCTAAACTTAAATGAGGGTGTCGTATATACAATTACAGCTCAGTACTAATCTCTATTTTAGCCTTTGTTTCTTGAGTCCTCTTGAAAGTTTCTTTAATTTGCACTCTCATTTTTTTTCTTAATATAGGCCCTCTTGTTGTGCATATAGTAGTGGTTGTCATTTCTACTAAATCAAATTTTGAGTCTGCCTCACACGACTATTTCATTTATCAGCAATTACTGCTGAGTCAGTGCAATCCTGAATTCCAGCATACTCTGACTCACCTCTTCTAGCTAGCAAATGAACTCTTGTAGCATGAACCGAAAATCAGAGTTTGACCTAGATAAAATGAGACTTCTGACAATGTTCTACACCAAGCACAGGCATGACATTTTTGTCCCTGGGTGGATATAAGAACCAGATTTTCCTATCTGTTTCCCATAAGGAACAGGGACATATTTAAAATGAGCATATTTAAAATAAATTGCCATGATATAGGTAATCTTCTAGGAACTGGCTAGGAGCTTCTTATTGATTACTTCAAACCAAATAAGCCCTAGAGGTATCTGTTATCTTGAAAACTTGAATTTGATGGTGGAGCTGATGGTGAGGAGAGAGGGGAGAGCAGATGTCCAACTGCCTGAAGCCATGTTTAGATATCTGTCATGAATATTAGATTCATATTTAGACTAATTGAGCAGTTCCTAAACTCTCACCTTCCTCCTACCAGAGTGCTCCTTTTGCTGTGTCTGCATTTCTGCGTGATTCACAGTTTAGGGAACATATTCACCAGGAGGTCACTCCTGGAAAAAAAAAAGGAGGATTTTGATTGCACTGGCAATCCATGGATTCCACTAATGGAAGGGGCAGATCAGGAGACCTGTTAGATCAGGAGATTAAGGTGTAGTCCTTGGTAACAGATGATTAATGCTTAAGGAAACACAGCCGCTGAAGAAATGAAGATAACTCTTTGTACGCGTGTACTAGACTAGACTTAGTCTATTTAAAAAGACACACTTTGACATCCTCCTGTCTATGCAGAAGCCCTTTTCTGCTCAGAAGATGCTTTTTTTTCAGGTCTGAATTGTAGCTGTCAGCAAGCTCTACGTCAGCTGAAGACATTTTCATCACCCAGGAATGCTGTCGAAGCTTACAACCTGATGTAAACCATCTCACCATTTAATAAGCAAGTTTGTGACGACTATCTGAATGCTTGCAACACACACCTGTAATGTGTATAAACTCTTGCTGCTCAGAATGATCCTCCATGCTGTGACCTGTTTACGCCTGCCATCCATTAGAGGTATTTAGAAGTCAACACTCTTCATTTTATTACCTTCAGAGAAATGGGTTGTTCTTAAAAGGATTCGCAATTTCTCCACCAGGCCTTTAGGTGAGTATATAATAATAATAGCAATAATGGTTAATTAAGTATGTTCCGTCTTGATTTAAAGAGCTCTCAGAAGGCTGAAAAAAATTGTCCAATGTCAAGAACTGAGTTTGATGGGATGCACCAAGTCTAATCCTTGTGGTATTTAGATCAATAGAAGAAACTCTCCCAGGCTTTAGTTGTGCTCACTTCATAATTTGACTGTAAGTTTTTAGAACATCAGATACCTTAAAAGAGACTTGAAAAGGCACTCTTGTCTTTTAAAGGCGCAGCATTGCTCTTTGAGGACAAAAAAAATAGTGTACAATTACGTAGTGCACAATAAGGTAATTAAAGGTAATTCTTCTTTTTGGGGTAATTCTTCATTCACCAAGTCCTGAATTCAGATAGAAAGACAGAAAAAAAAAGGTTTTCCAAACTCACAGAACTCCTGGTATAATATAGGAGAAAAAATATCAATTAATAAATGACAGTCCTAAAGGTACAATAAAAATGTCTTTAAAGCAAAAGAGAGATAAGAAGCACAGTAAAAGGACACTATAAATGAAGAATAAAATGTTTGGTTAAGGACAATCACACTTTTGATTTACATTTCAAAGTAATTGTTAAGACTTTCTTGGTAATTTAAAATACTTCTTGTGGAAATAAATGAATCTACAGTTGCTATATCCTGTGTGAATATTAAGAACATTCCTATAGACACTGCTACAGTGTCTATTTTATGAGGATACAGTGACATTTAAGTGTGACATAAGTACAACAGAGGAGTGTTGAATCTATTCTATAGACATTTCCGCAAACCCAGGAGATGCAGGATCTCTAGTGCATGAGTAACAGAGAGGCACATACTTTTTGCAGGCAAAAGTAGCTGTGCTTCAGAGCATTTAGGGGAGTACACATTCTGCAGACATTTCTGCCAGGAAAGCAGATGGCTATATACTCTTAGAGGCATGACTTTAAAAGTAGATAACATCTTATCTATCTGACAGCCCATCCCTATATATATGATGTTGGTGTGAAAATGGCATTGTTCAGTTTATTGCTTTTGCGCTGTTCGCTGAGCTTGTTTAAAGAGCTATTATACATAAGTGCCATAGGAAGTTTGTTCTTCTCAACGTCCGTGTTAACATCCACTAACCACAGTTCTGTACTTCTGCAGTGTCCCATCATGCTAAGAAACAAGCCCTGTATATACCTTGATTCTTTAAAACAGCTACTGCTAGTTTTTAAATTTGTATTCTTTATACAGCTAAACCAGTATCTCTAAAACAGCACAGACCTTCCTGGTGATTCTTCATTCTTCAAAGACTTTTNTTAAAACAGCACAGACCTTCCTGGCCACTGTGAGACTGTTTCTAACTCTGGTTATCTTCACCAGGACTGATCTGGATCCCAGCCCGACCCGTCCTCAGCCCATCAGGGGCAGTCAGGACACTGGGGCTGTCATGGATGGCCCCATACCTTGCTCCCTTCCAGAAAGTGGGACAGGTCCTGGCAGCATCTTACAAAATGCTTATTGTATACAGCTCAGTTAAGGGATGACCTTAGTAAAAGTATTTAAGGTGATTCTTCATTCTTCAAAGACTTTTAAATTTGAGTACTATGCTAAAATTTTATAGGAAAATTAAATAAATGGCAGGTTGCTATTTCTATCTTTAGCTATAGGCATTGATACATCCTATAAATATGCAGGTTTACTCAAGGTAAAAACAGTGAGATTTTTACCACTGTCCTCAGAAAGAGCTGAATCAGGTTTGAAGATACTGTATAATTTGCCAAGATGATGTTTTAAGCACAGTAAAATTCCAGAATATGCAACATATATAGTGCAGAGTATTTGGTCTACACCCTGCTATTTCAGACTAGAGAGCAATATATTAATGAAACAAATTTTTGTGCAATGCAATATTCTTCCTAGGAACATTTATGGTCATTTTGCTAATGACTGGTTATAATGAATATCTGTCCTTAACCACTGAAAAGACATTTTTTAAAAAAACATCATTGGTCTATTTTGTAGGAACCGTTTAGTTCATGCAGGTTTAAAAAAAAAAAAAATGGATCTTATGTTCCCACTCTAGTGAAGGAATTTATATGCAGATCAAGTGGATCCCACTTGATGCAGCACATCCTCTGCTGTAGTCCCAGTCACTCTAGTATCTCTGTTTCTTACAACAGTGAGGATGGAAAATACTGCCAAGAGGATTAGGGTTCCAGATCCAGGCATTTGGCTGATGCAATGAAGGCAGGAGGTTAGTCACTTCAGCTTCCTCTTCTAGTCCACAGAAAACATAAGAAGACTCTAGTGACACAGACCTGAATTCTTTTTCAAGATTCCTAATTCTCTCCGAAGAGCAGAGAGGGAAATTAGTTTAGCTAAACCAAGGATGATTGGGGTACCTATCTGTCACTTTGGTCACTACTTAGACATCATGACCTGGATGAAGTGCTCCCTCAGCAAGTTTGCAGATGATACGAAGCTGGGAGGAGTAGCTGACAGCCCAGAGGGCTGCGCTGCCATCCAGAGGGACCTGGACAGCCTGGACAACTTTGGTGGAGAGAAACCTCATGAAATTCAACAAGGCCAAGTGCATAGTCCTGCACCTGGGGAGAAACAACCCCAGACACCAGTACAGGCTGGGGACCGACCTGCTGGAGAGCAGCTCTGCTGAGAAGGACCTGGATGTCATGGTGGACAACAGGTTGACCATGAGGCAGCAGTGTGCCCTCGTGGCCAAGAAGGCCAATGGGATCCTGGGGTGCATTAAGAGGAGCGTCTCCAGCAGGTCGAGGGAGGTGATCCTGCCCCTCTACTCAGCCCTGGTGAGGCCACATCTGGAGTACTGTGTCCAGTTCTGGGCCCTACAGTACAAGAGGGAGGTGGAGCTGCTGGAGAGAGTCCAGCGCAGGGCCACGAGGAGGATCAGGGGCCTGGAACATCTGCCCTATGAGGAGAGGCTGAGGGAGCTGGGCCTGTTCAGCCTGGAGAAGAGAAGGCTGAGAGGGGATCTAATCAGTGTGTATAAATACCTCAAGGGAGGCAATGAGGAGGATGGGGCTGGCCTCTTTTCAGTGGTGGCCACTGACAGAACAAGAGGAAATGGCTACAAACTGAAGCATCAAAACTTCCACAGGAACTTAAGGAAAAATTTCCTGACAGTGAGGGTGACAGAGCCCTGGAACAGGCTGCCCAGAGAGGCTGTGGAGTCTCCTTTTCTGGAGATCTTCAAGACCCGCTTGGATGCAGCCCTGTGCCACGTGCTCTAGGTGGCCCTGCGTGTGCAGGGAGGTTGGACTAGATGACCTCTAGAGGTCCCTTTCAACCTTAGGCATTCTGTGATTCTATGATTCTATGATCATGAGTATCCCCAAAAACTTCTTTCACTTTCCTGTAGTGCTAAGTGCTCCAAGACTACGCCAATGCTGCCAAATAAAACGCAATCAGAACCAAATGAGGGGGACTGAAGCCAAGTGGCTTCTGCTAGCTCGGCCTATAGCATATTTGTCTTAGAGCTAGTCAGAAAGATTCAAAACTTCCAACGAGTAAACTAAAATACTAAATGTAGACGGTCTCAGTCTCACTATCCAGACTTTCTTTACATACCTTGTGTATACACTTCTGTCTGTTTTTCATGCTTGAGTTTCTTCTAACAGTGCACATGCACACTCATTGCTGCTCAGATACAGGGTGGATTCTTGAGCTTGATGCATAAAGCAGATGAACACCATAAATACTTGATCCTCTTGGCCTCCTCCAAGCATGGCTATAGCAAAAGACACAGTTGTGGAAAGAGATGTGTGAATTGATTAAGACATTTACTTGAGATTTGGTGACCGCGACTACCAGGTCGTCTGGGAAGAACAGCTGCCTGTGATGGTTTGAGATCTTATGCTGAATGAGGCATGCTGTAAGATATACATATGTTATATATATACATATCTAGATAAATAACCTGCTTTCCCTTTCTTCTCTTTTTCTTGCTTGGGTAGCTTGTGTAGCTATCCCCTTGTCTGCTTTATATAAGGACACATGGGTCACACTAGAACTTCATGAGATGTTAAACATGAATTTGAAGCTTTGCAACACCTAAGTGCCTTTGAGGGTGTACAGCTGAGCAACTTGCAAAAAGCCATTCAGGCGATCAGTGGAAAAGCTGGGATTTAATTATGCTTCACATAGTATAGGGAAACATAATTCCTAGTTTCATTTTTTTCAAACTGAGCCAACTCTCTCTCCTACTATTTGTGTTTCTTCCAGTCTTTGACTCCTTTAGGTGCTTGTTTAATGTTTCAGGACTCAGGCTGTGAATCAAATAATTGGCATCAGATAGTTCAGAGTTAAGAGGATGGAAAGTGGGAGAAGGTATTCTACTGGGAAAAGACTAGAGGATATTTCACAAATCCAGGTTCTGGAAAGAATTTAGTGATCCTGTTACCAAATTTCATTATTAATGTTTGTGTTATATTTATAGCATCCCTCCCATCAGGAACAGATATAGCAGTCAGTTATCTTGACCAGAAATCCTGACATCCTTTTGTGGAATTAAAACTGAGGGAAAGATGACTATGTAAACTCAGAGCAATTTGCTGAGGTCAGTGAGAACAAATAATAAAACATCATTTCATTAAGGAGGCAAAGAGAAAAAGATTATTATTATTATATGCAAAAGAGAATAAGAAGAGAGATTAGGAAAATGTGCTGTTATTCAAAAAAATAGGAAGAATTATTTTGGAGAAAGAGAAATCGGGGGAAAGGTAAAGAAAATATCAAAGGAATGAATACACGTGAAATACCAGGGTTTGGAAAGACCCTGATAAAGAAAGAAAGTTGTTAGACATAAGGAAGAAGATTCCATTTTAAATAAAACAAATGTTCTTCTGACTTTAAAGGGTAAGGAATAGTTCAAAAAGAAGAATCATAAATAGTAGATGTGAATTATTTGTAAATATATTAGTGATTTGTTTGCAGGCTAGCAGAACATCTCTTCAATATTTCACTCATTTAGAAAAAATCTTAACAGGAAAGGAAACTTAAAATTCATTAAAATTCACACTGCTAAAGTCTTGAGACTCTTGACTAACTTTAGTTATGATTCTTCAGAAAAAAACTAAAACAGTGAAAGGCATCACCCTGTTATGCATGTGATGGCATTTTGTAATTCCAGAATCAAGTGAGATATTCCAAACAGGTAGCACATTCAACTTTGATTCAGCAGTGTTCATTGAGAAACTCATTATGATTCCTTTAATTAATCCACCCAGTTTGAATGCACCTGTCATAATCTCATAAGTGGTAGAGTATTTTCACCCACTACATACATGGAAAAGACACACCTAGACAACAAATAAATGGAGTGCCAAATTACCAGTAGCAATCATAACATCTGCCCACAGGAGCAATCCTGCCAAATATTTGTACCTTGTAATTTACCTTAGCCAAATTATTCTTCAAACTACCCCAAAATTAAATTAGCTGAAGGGTGAGTAAACTACTTGCATAAGAAGTAAGGTCTCTAGAGATTGCAGTGGGACAAATGAGAGAAAGAGCCAAAAAAAATTCATAGAATTCATCTTAAATCAGTCTTCTCCTGTTACCCCTAAAAATGCTGCTTTGTTCTTCTGAACTGAGGCCCATCACAACTGTGAGAACATTGTAACTAAGAAGCGGAGATCTAGACTCATTATACTCCATTTAATTTCAGTGACCATGATTTAATCAATTAGATGTAAAGCTAGAGTCTTGAGCATTACACAAAATACCTAATTTACACAAGAATATAAGAACAATACAAGATGAATCAAAAAAAAAAAAAATCTAGACTAGTATCCTGACCACTAGCAAATAAAATTTGTCTAAAAATAGAATAAGAACAAGTTTTGGTTGAGCACTCCTCCAGTCTCTAGAAGACTTCAGTTTATAGATTTACTGAACAAGACCTTTTCATATTGAATATCTTTAAATAGATTTTTGGAGAATTTTTCATACTGCTTTCTGAACTCTTGTAAATTAATAGTAGTAAAGACTCTCTGGACTGCTTATTATGGACAACATACAAATCACAACAAATTGTGGAAGTGTGCCATGTATTGCCACTGATGGTGTATTCTATCAGCTAGCTACTGCATTCTACCAACAAATCCACCGGATCCCAGCAGGTAGCATTGAACATAATATATCATCTTAGTAATTCAAGTTTAAATTCTACAGATAAGGTTTGTTTCTTTTGCATCCGTTCAGTTATTGGTAAAATTGCTATAATTGTCTATCTCATTGAAAAAAATAGAACAATATTGTCTAATCCTTTATCTTTTCTAATTTGGTCCAATTTCTAAACAATGGATCAATCTTCTGCCCTTTTGAGTTAAGAGAGAACAATATAAGATACATGTTTCAGGCCTTCTGCACTACATTTTTAACATTTGCTACTCCATATAAAGAAGAATGACCTAAAAAGTGTTTACAAAGATATGCAATATAGGGTAACAGCTACACTCAGGGACATGTCCTGAAATCTTTTTGCTTATCCTGGCTCAAATAAGGATTTTTCTCTGTTAATCATTTGTGAGCATATTTTCACAGACTATATTTCAATTCTGAGAGACTTTGAACACTTTTTATAATATCCTACCTCTGATAAACTCCAGTTACTAGAAAGGATTTCAGAGCTTTGCCCTATAATAGATCTTTTACATGACAAAGGAGAGAGTTTATTTAAATATAATAATTTGACATTCCTGCTGCATTGAAGAAAGCCCAGCGAGGATGCTGCTCTAGGTGCTGGAGTTAACTGTTAGATTCTACCCTAACCTAGACTGGAAGATACTATCAATGCGCAGGACAGACAAGGACATACTCAGAATGAGATTAAATTATCACCTCAGTTTTTATCTATACTCAAACAAGGCTTACGTTCTCATTTAGCCGAGAAATCAACATTTAAAGACAAACAGAAGTTTGAATTTCAGTTTGAATTACTCATAGTTCTCGCTGAAACCAAAAGTGCCCAGTTTCTCTACCAATACACTGTGCGGTTAGTTATCTGAATACGGAGCAGAAACTTCAACAATAGGTCACAAAACTGAATTGTCAACTTTGTTTCAAAGTAATACAGAGAACAGAAAAATGCTGATTCTCATTTCCACCTCTGACCTTCTTTACTCAGATCTATTCAGAGGTCACCCCAGCTAAAAATAAACAAGTGTGCTGTGTTAGAGCACTCTCTCTACTAGAATTTAGTACTTGTACCTACCAGGAAAGAAAAATCATCTATTAAAACCAAAAAGAAAAATCATCTATTAAAGTAGTATTTGTTCTTCACTTTTACTTCAGTGGTTTCTTCATGGCCATTACCAGGAAAGCAATCATTGAAAACAGAAGTGTTAAGGTGGAAGGCAAAGAAAGACAGGATTTGCAGTTGGAGCGGTCACGAGACAGCAGTAGTTTTAGCTACTTGCTCTTCAGATGAAAGCATAACATATTCTGTGAGGAAAGCTTGGGGATTATTAACAGGTTTAATGCTGGTGAACAGTTCAAGTAAGCTTTGTTTTAATTTCAAAAGCTCAGCGGAAGAGTTTAAGAAAAGTAATGTTGGCAATAGCATAAGTATCTGCTGCTCTTCGTGAAAGATCAGATACTCCTCAAACAACATTACAACACTAATATAACTTCAAAATCCTGCTCATTCCCTTGACTGTTGCCACAACACCAGGATTTACAATGTTGACATTCACTTATTTGTTTATCAGGCATAGATGCAAACTATTTTTTTCAACATAGCTACAGATGATTGCATTATCAACAAAATCAGTATCAAGTGTTTTATGGTAATACATACATGAGTGAACTTGCTTACTTCGATATAAGTAAATACTTGTTGAAAGAAGTCCTATTGCTATGTGAGAGGCTTTTTCATTTTCTGTATATCATTTGATTTCAGGTACATTGAAATTACATTTCAGGTACAGTGATTTCTCTTCCATCAAGACAATTAACTGTTGCTATTTTGTTCTTTTTAAATAGGACCAAGTTAAATCACTTGCACTGAGGTAAATACTAGTTTAGGTAGCAATTAAAATGGGCAGAATTTCTAATTGCCATTTGAATGATGGGGTACTACAAATAAGAGCTGCACAAAAAACAATTGAGAAATCCGTCCTCACATTTGATCTCATCTGAAATCCTGGGGCAAGGCCAGGCCTGCCTGTTTCACGATTAAGGGCTGGCTTCCTTGTTTTGTTTATCTGCTTACTTCTCTGTGAAAAGAATCCATGTAATGCTGAGAAATCACCAACAGAACATTTTCTCTTAAGTGATATTTAGATTGGACTTCACTGACTTCAACTCATATCATTTTCAGGGAATCATCAGTTCCTTAGGTGATGTTAAATAACTATTTCCTCAAGCTCAAGAATATTTTCTTATCTTTTCAGCTAGAATGGTCAACACAAATTCAGTGCAAGGTTAGAAGAATCAAAAAAACTAATCCATCAAAACAAAGTTATTCATAGAACACTTAAATAATAATTTCCTGCATTTGTGTGAGTTGAAATCTGTAGGAAAAGGAATTATTTTTCAAGGACATTTTAAGTGATATTGAGAAGACTTGCAAGTACAAAAAAAAAAAAACTGGAGACACTGAAATGCAACAGATCTCCAATGAAATCACAGGAGAGAAGCTATCTTTCTAGGCACGCTTTTGAAGTCTAAAATAATTTAAGTAAACATATATGCTTCATTGATGAACAACTTTTTCTTGTCCTTTCTTTTGCATTTACATTCAAAATGTGAAGTTGGAGTCCTTGATGCATTCAGATCTGAATATATCATCACTATGAAAAGCTATTGAAAAGTAAGAATTCTATTTTAACGATTTTAATGATTTTTTCCTAGGAATAATATAATAATACTAGATTCCAATATTTAAAAAATGGTAACTTGAGTTCCCCTGATTTATGACACTTTGACTACATTTTGCAAAAATGGTACTGTCCAACACAAAAATAGTTTCAAGAATAATGAGTTAAGATTAGACTGTTTTTAGTGCAAGAATAAANTAACACAAAAATATTTTCAAGAATAATGAGTTAAGATTTCTAGAATTAGACTGTTTTTAGTGCAAGAATAAAAGTATATATGTGTGTGTGTGTGTTTCTCCACAGATTCAGTAGCTGGCAACTTTCTTTTGCAGAAATGAAAGCTGAGATACTCATGACACTTGACACTTGACACGGCATGAATGGAGCTTAACCATGCCAAATGTTACATCTTATAATTAAACATCATAAGATCCACCATAAAATGGGGATTCTACTGGGGGATACTGATTTAATTAAAGTCAAAGTTATGTGAATATTTTTGTTGGTTACTGTTTCATCTATTGACACTAATATCTTTCTTTTCCCCCCCCTTGCTCAGTTTGTTATTTTCTGTGGTATTTTTAGTATCTCTTTTGGGTCTTTACTTTTCTCCTAATTTCTTTCTGCATCATAGTCATGTTTGAAAATCATTTGTCTATTTGGTCTCTAGTCCCTTGAGGCTGTTCTGATAGTATTCCTCCTTAAGCCTCGTTCTCCCTTATTAACATCAGAGTTTCCGTTACCCTTTTGCACACTCTTTGCAGTTGAAATTTGCCTCCCAGCTTTCCTACAATTAGGTATTGTTTATACATGCCTGGAACAAAGTGATTAAAAATGAAAACAGAAGCCAAGTATCTTTGGGCTACTGGCCTCTGAATAGTCATTCTTGGCACTTATTTAAGAATGACTTGTGCAATGTCAAGATCTGTCTAAATCCCAACATATTTCTTGCTTTCCAGCATCGCATGGGCTGCTAGTCTTCCCACAATTATTGCCAGAGCCATTAGAGACTGAAAGCGCACATGTAGTTCCAAGTCTTCATAGAGTGCAAGGAGCTTTCTTGTGACATTTTGTTCAGTATCTGACCTGCTCAACAAGGATCAGTGTCCACTAGAGCTGCCCAGTAAGGCAAAAAGTCCTTGAGCACAAGAAATAGGCAATACTATACTTCATACTGGAGCCTCTGTACTTTGACCTTGATAACAATGCAAGTATCTGACTATTTTGAACAAAAGTTGTGACGTGGAAGTCTCATTAATTATAATATCTGCATATCCCATAAAGCAGAAGTTCCTTAAAGTGTTTACGTTTTTTTAGACTATGAAACAAAAGAATGTTTATTCAAGATTTAAACAGGGTCAAAATCTTAATGCTGGTTAATTCACAGAGGAATACTGCCTTGAGGAAACAAGAACAGTGCGGTACCTCTAATATTACTTTCTTAAAGGAGCCTGTGTTTTAGAAATATAACAACCAGATCTACAGAGCTTACAGCTTTTTATTACAGCTTGTGTATGCAAGCTTAAAAAAGTAAAATCTATAAATAGTAAACTCACATATTGAGACAATAATGGTATCATATGCCTGTGGCCTGGTTTAAAGGACTGTATTCCATATAGCTTCCTCTGCTTAGAGAAAGTCTTCTACAGAGTTTAGCTTCAGACTCAAAAGTGGGTCAGATGGGTTTGAAATGATGAATTCAGAAAATTACAATATGCCATGAAATAAAAGAAATTACCATTCTTTTGGGGTAGCAACCTGCCACCTGAAATACAAAACCATGGCTTTTTTGTCTAGACCTGTATATTTGTTGTGCTTGCTAAAGTAAAGAGCGGCTGCTTGTCAGAACCTTTGTAAAGCCCATGATTTTTCCTCCTTCACCTTCAATGCTTTTACTTATAAAGTTATATATTAGAAATTGAGAACACCCTGAAGGACATATTTAAAAAAGGACATGCTAGGGCATACTGGAAAGTCAGCAGTTGTTCAAAGGATATAAAGCTTTTAGAATGATAGGGTCGAACAACTTGTATTTGCCAAATTGAAAGAATCTAAACAATTAACTTCACTTTTCACAACATAGACCTCCACTATATCCACTATGTAAACAACCCAGACACTTGCAGTTCTCTAAGTAGTTAGCAATTATTTATTTGAAAAGTTTTGAAAAATGTTAATGTCTCAGTTTAGGAAACACAATAATTCAAATTAAAAGGAATCCATTTTTAAAAAGAAAGTTAGTAGTCTTCCTAAATGAGGTATCTTGATGGAACAGGTCTAGAATCATTTGTGATTTCTGAAAATAACATTTTTTTTAAACTCATAATTTAAAATATTGCAGTGTCTGGCTTACAGAAATAAATCAGACATGCTGGTTTCATTCATGTCTGGAAATGTATGGAAATAGATGGGCTTCATCACTGAAAAACAGAACTTCTTGGGCCCATTTTTTGCTTCCTTACACTTGTGTAACTTCATTATTTTAAATTTATAAATTCCTTTACACTCTTGTGAGCTGTCATTAGTCTGGATCCCCTTTCTGGATCACTCCAGGAGAAAATGATCCCTGGGCTTGTAGGCAGGAATTCTAGGCTCCTGGTCTAGGAAAAGTTCTTCCCCTGACATTTCGCTTTTGACATGGGAGTTTCCTGTCCTACTGTCTGGTCTCCTTGACCAGTGCCAGCTCTCCTGACCTCCCTGCAGGTTCGGCCGGGGCTTTGCTGCCCACTCGTAATCATCTCAGTAAATGCGACAGGGAAGGGCTGCAGTTTTACAGTAGCTACACCACTTCGCAATTCTGAAAGTGCGAAAACTCTGAATTCTTGAACATGTAGAGGTAATAGAG
The DNA here is from genome assembly GCA_013389825.1 of Crypturellus undulatus. Taxonomy (NCBI): domain Eukaryota; kingdom Metazoa; phylum Chordata; class Aves; order Tinamiformes; family Tinamidae; genus Crypturellus; species Crypturellus undulatus. Next base: position 62,769 of record VWPW01029380.1, read on the forward strand.
ACACTGTGAATGTATGAATGTGAAGAGTAACACTTTAAATGAATTAATTATAAATTTCTGATTATATTTATATTCATGATATTTGAGACTGTCAGACCCTGTCTTAAAAAAAAAAAGATGGTAGAGCACTTCTGAGGCATCTGAATTTTAACAGTATGAATGTCTATCTCTCATGTCAGATTATGAAACAGTCAGGAGCTATTTTGCTCCTCATTTTTCAGGAAAATGAAAAAAACAAAAAAACCTCACCCTTAATATCTTTCTTTTTTTTCCTCTGAAATGTCAATCACACGTGCACTGTGCAACAAAGATAAGCTTAGTGCTGCTGTATATTGTTGCTGAACACAAATGCAATGTACTGGCATGACAAAAAAGTTATACTGGCTCAAATACCAAAAAGCAAAAGACTACTAAAAATGAAAACCGGATGAAACACTTATTTTAATAATAAAAAAAAACTTGATATCAAGTGAAACTATCTTAATTAAAAGCAATAATTATTTTCTTGCCGTGATGTCTCCTCTAAGACCCTCTAAAATTTTTGAAAACAATGTCTGAGATTCTTTCAGCAGTCAAATAAGTTTAGTCAGCACATAGCAAGCATAGCAGTGTTTAGTGAGTTTTAGTAATTTACCAATGAAGATATGGTGAGATAAAGAGTATAAGAAATAGTGAGATTAAAAATCTTGATGAATCAGAATAGGGAAATTCATGTTGCCATTATTTAATAGTTATTTAATGGTTATATAAAAAATTTTGAATGCGATATAATTCATGCTGAATAAAACCTGAGAACAGCGCCCACAGGCCATTTAAATTCAAATTATATCGTTCTATTAGGTTTTGCTAACTGCAAGCCTCTTTTCAGTATGAAATTCTCCCCATATCATCTAAGTCTGAGAGCCAAATAATTCCCAACTGAAAACTGAAGGTAGGTTCTGATCAGATAAAGCTTGCTTGTTTTATTTGCTGCTTCTCCCTCCAAAGACCTTGTAAAGTTGAATAGAAGTTACTTCTGAAATCCTGAAAATCCTTCCAGATCTTTGGACTGCATCTTCATATGCATTTTTGGGAGGTGGTATATAGAATATCCCTTCTTCCTTGCCAAGGAAAAAAGGAGAAAATTCATCTCGAAATAGGAAGTATTTTGAGACAAACTTGTGCAGAAAAATAGGTAGATAGGCATATCATGTTACTATTGGGAACTACTCTTAATTTATCACCTACTAAGAGTGGGAGGATTTATACCCTAGAAAGGTCTATTTTTCTCTTCAGAGTATGAAGAAATTCTAGATAGACATTCACATATCTACAATATTGACAAAAGGTAAAAAGATTCACACATGGGAAAAGATACTCTCAGCCAGGTACTTGAGGGCCATACATCACCTTACATCACATATTAGGGCCTTAGTGTTATGTTGGCAAAATGTATCCACACTCTACATCCTTACTAGTGTTTACTATTTCAGTATGTCTATCTTATCTTATACTCTCCGCTTTCTTGGTGTACTACATACAGACAGATTGACACTGGATTTTGATCGTTAGAGTTGTAGGGTATAATCAAGATATCTTTTCAAAAGATTTAGAAAGATGTGGAAGTGGAATTAGGTGGTGTACCTATGACACTTGATAGGGACTGTACACTGGGGGTTAGAATTGTGCAGTCTGCAGAATGCTGTAGCGAGGCAGGGGTTGATCTCTTCTCCAAAACAACTACTGAAAATAGGACAAGAGGAAATGGCCTCACGTTGTGTCAGGGGAAGTTCAGGATGGATATTAGGAAAATTTTCTGTATAGAAAGAGTGGTGAAGCATTGGAACAGGTTGCTCAGAGAAGCAGTGAAGTCACCATCCCTGGCAGCGTTCAAGAAATGTGTAGATCAGGCACTTAGGAGCACGCTGCTGGAGGGTTTACGGTTGGACTTGAGGATCTTAAAGGTCTTTTCCAAGCATAATGATTCTATGATTCTATGTTAGCACAAGCCTGGTGCATATTATGAATTACGCATGAAGTGTCAAAATAATACTTAGCTGAAGCATTACTCTTAAAATGGGAATCTATTCATAGAAGAATTTCATCATAAGAAAAGCAAGGCTACACAGAAATACAGTAGCCACATTAAAGAAGGATATAGTACTTCAGAAAGGAAATTTTAAGCAATGCACAAAGTTTGGCAACATGTCAAGGAAACGACTCTATTACTGCCCCATTTTTCAGGTGAGATATTTGACTGGTATGAAAAGTATGGCTCGGCTAAGGTTGTGTGGGGAATTGTAGCACAGTTTCAAAGGCCCATATAGGCACAAATATTCCTCGTCACATGTTTCAGTGTGATGCATACAGTTTTCAAGGCAATGGTGGTATTTCCCCAGGGTGTTTGCGTGCTGGAATATGGCAATAAGCAAGGAGGTAGCAAGACACCTCAGCTACACACAAAGTCTCAGGAGAAATGCTTTGACTTTGAAACGGGACACTGGCCTGCATGTTAATGTATACATATAAACATGTATAAGTGCTTAAATATTTGTTGGTCAAAAATGGAATATTAGTCCCCCTAAGGAGGAGAATATTTGTGTTTTACTTGGGCATGGGAGTACAAATTATCTGCAGGAAAATATGTTGTCATGTCTACTGTTGAAAAAAGTTTCAATTCATGAGGCAACATTAGCCTGTCATGCCAAAGTAAAGATTTTCATTACATGCTGAGAAAGAATCCAAATACTAGTAAATACTGCCTCCAAATAACAAAGAAGTGGCCTTTCACTAGGATTTTTATAGGCTGAATGGGTGAGAACTCTCCGCCAGGAAAGTACATAAGAAAACTCCTCCACAGCAGTTGTTTCTGTGTATTCTAAAAAATTTTTACAGATTACTTGGATATGTACAGAAACACTCATCAGCTATGTGTATATTAGAACTAGATACACATTCAAACCAGAGAGAGAGAGGGCGGGAGATAATCTGATAGATATAAACTGATAGATATCCATGCAGTTTCATTATGATCCTGGCAGGCTTCCAGGGAAACACAGTCTTTAAAAATGCACTCCTTTGTAAAAACTAGAAGCTATAAATAATGTTAAAATAGCTTTCACAGAACTTAAAAGTGCAGTGTAAAAGAATTTTCCTCTTGTATTAAGGTGAAGAACTGAGTTTAGAATTTCTATCTACACATTCAAGGTGCTTAAAAGGAACTGTTATGATATGGCCAAGAATTATCTTCCAGGAGAAGGTGCTCACACAGTATAATATCAAAGTTTTAGAGAAAGGAGAAGAAAACTATGTTTGAATCTGGCAGCTGAGAAAAGGAATTAAAAAAAAAAAAAAAAGTGCTCAGAAAAAGAGTAGAAAGCCATTACCACACTACCAGAGCATAGCACAGCATGGAAGAGCTGGTTGCAGAAGCTGAAGGGAATGAGCATTTATATGTCTGTAAGCCTGTGGTTGTTATTATCCAGAAAGGCTTGGGAGTGTCCTACTGAATCATCTCCAATATCGTTTTGGGAATCTGATAAGTGACTATTGTTACTTTTTGCCTAAAACAGAGAAGCTCGAGTATAATTAGGCAAGGGATGTGCGTGCCACCACAAACAAGCCTTGGGCACTTCAGGTTGTGATGGCATGTTTACAATTCTGTAATCTTTATCCCATGTAATTTTAAAGACTGTTTTTAAATGCTACATACTAAAGAGTACTCTGACTTCCCAAAACATAGGAAGAGGCAAAGGATCCATCCCATTTCCTTTCTAGCTGCTGTGGGATGGAAAGAACAGCACTGTTTTTAGTAGTCCAGCTTTTGCACTCTTCCACTGACTGGGTCTCTGTTCAGAGAAGTCTGAGCTGTTCCCCAGCTCACCGTAGGTCTGCTGCAGGTAAGCTGAGGATATGGTTTCCTTTTCATGCCTACTTGTTTTTTTGACATATGGGTTAAACTGTTTGACAGTCATCAGGACGCAAGACAGCTGGGCAGGGACACCATAAGTTTTGCTATTCTGAGGCTTTAGAAAGGAGCACAAACAAGGAATCATTAAAGGATTAAAGTTCCTGCTTTAAATCATTATTTATAATTAACCTGCTCAGGTAAGTGTATCAAAGAGCACTGATAAATCTGGCATTCGGCTTCAATCAGCTTTTTCATTAAGGCAGAAGAGGAGAAAGGAAAGCAGAGGAGAAAATAAAAAGACATGGAATATTTGGGGAAATATATATGATATTAGTGGGGAATGAGGAGAGACAATTGATATACAGCTATAAATTCTGGGAGAAGGGAAAAAAATAGAGGATAAGTTGATGGGGGAGGAGACATCAGAGGAGGCTTAATGGAGGAGTGACTGCTGAGATGATAGGGGGAAGGTGGAACAGATATACGGAGTGCTGGAAGAGGGAGGAGAGTCTGGAAACGTCTTTAATAAGTAAACAGGAGCAAAAGGAAGCACGTGCAGAAAGGAAGGCAGAAGGGAAGTCTGGCAACAGGCTGAAGGCTGCAGCTGCAAAAGCCACGCAGGAAGCAATCAACAGGACTCCAAGCAGACCAAAGGTAGAACAACCACATTTACACAGGTGGAGAGGTCAGAAAATATCCAGATGAAGGGAAATTTCTGGATTTTTTTTATTCCTTCCCTTTCTCTTGTCCTTTCATTTTTTAACTAGCTTTAGGCTTTTGGGGAGACTTCAAACAAAGCAAGATAAAGAAACTGATGACATTGGATGTCTCCTGAGATAGTACGTGTGGGAGATATACTACCTCTCCTGAGTTTGTAGCTTTACAGCTCCCAACACACTGGGGTCCTGTTAACCCCCTCAGTACAACTTTTACTTTAATGAGGAAAGACCTTGTCAGACAGGCACTGATATTTGCTGTAACTGTATGGGAGGACTTGTCCTAACCTGCTGTTTAAATGCAAAATTACTAAACTGCTTAACATTTCATCTCTGGTGTAATAAAAGGCTCTAGCAAGGATCTGAAAAAGAGGGCATAAAGAAGAAATAGCATTATCAGTCGACTTAAATGATCCCTTAGCCCACAGTGTTCTGAATCAAAGCCTTGAGGAATCATTAGAAAGAGTCCTATAAACTTGAACAGTTGCAAATACAGCTGTGATCCTTCATTCTGATCTGTGCTTTATATTAATAAGTATAATAAGCCCAAATCCAAAGACTTAGTAGGAAACTTCCTACCTAGCTTCCAGGGTGTTGTGAGAATTAGCTAGGATTAGATGATGTTTGCAAAGAGCTCTTGCAAAGTCATTCAATCTTGTTCCCATGGATTGGCAATGGGGACCTGATATATTGCCTGTGAGTGCTGGGCTGTGGCAGTGGGTAAAGAGTCCAGAGGCAGAGGCTGGAGCTGAAAGGATTTCTCAGAGCTGGTCTTTCTTGCACAGTGTAAGTGTGAAAGACTATTATCTTTGGCTCAGCGTTCTTAAAATTCCATATCACTTAAGACAGCTTAGCTGCCAAGGAGTTTAAAAGGTCTCTGCAACTTGTTTTTTCTCTTTGTGGCTGATCAAAGATCAATGGACGTGGAGAGGACGGGGCAGCCTGGGTTGCTATAGGGTTGCTACAGCAACTTGATTTCTCTGTGAATAAGGAGCTAACTTAGCAGGCTCTTCTGCAACTCTCCAGTTGCTGGTGGCAAGAGTAGTGAGAGCAGCTCTTCCTCCATACAGGTATGTGACCTGCTCCTGTGCTGCATGCAGCTTCTCAGCACACAGCTGGATATTTTATCAAGTCTGTGTGAGGATACTAATGCACTGTATAGCTAGGAATATCTTTTAACTATTAGAATTATTGAAAGCAGGGGCAGGTCCCACTCAGCCTCTGTTTCTTGTCTGTTTGCAACTCTAAGAAGAGCCCTTTAATGAAATTTAAGAATAAGAACTATACTGCTAATCAAATTATTTCACTTGCATGCTAATATAGAGCTAGCATGTCAAAGCACATTACAATAAAAGATTAAGATTCACATTTTTATTTTTTTGTAACATAACTATCTATAATTGTGAATAATTATTGTATATATAAAAGTCTGGATAATTATATTTAAAAGTATAATATAGGGGGTTACAAAAATATAAAAATAAATATGTATAAGAGGAATATTAAGTGTACAGATATTAATACATTGTTTATGCTATAGATGAGTATTAGAAATGAAATTTTGAAAATGTTGAAGTAATTATTAAATACAATAAAAACAGGCATATCTGTGCATTTTGTGCAGATTTAAAATTATATTTCATGTCCCATAAAGATGATGATGTAAAATATGTAAAATTCCTTTTGATATAGTGGTCCTAAGGTCAACCAAGTAAATACAGTATGATCGTATCAATTATATTATCACTTATCTGATAATCTGATATTTTAACAACTGATATAAGAACTGTGATAAAATATAGGTTTTTTTTTTAAATTTGGTTAAAATATCCTCTTTGTATAAAAGGTGTAGCAAACAGTTGCTTAATTTGGGAGATCTTTCTGCTGTCAAGTGATACTTCAGAAACTCTTTTTTTATGGGCACAGTTAGGAAAATGGTCAGTAATGTAGGTTTTTTCAGCTAAATTATTGTATTTCAGAACAACTTGGTGTGTAACTGATAGTTACATGCATATTTCTGCAATATAGTTTCATCTGAAAGAAGAAAGCCACATCTTAGAATAAGTACATAATCTAAGAAGTTCAGGATTTCACAGCAGCCTGTGTCATTTGTTGCCAAGTTCACAGAAATAACAGTAAGGCTTTTTTCTACTGGTCTGATCTTTCTAGCTGTCAATGTTTCAATATACAATAATTCTCTACATATATTCTTAATCTACTGCCAAAATAACTTTTGTAGCAAGGATGATTTTATGTATTCAGGCTTTTGTTTTTGTGTCTGGATTTTATATTTTGGCTGCAAAAATGAAGTAGTTTTTTTGAGAAAGAAGAATATAAAATATAAAATTTCCTTTTTCATCCTGTTTACAGGTAGCCCCTTAGTACTTAAAATAAAGCAGACAAAATGCTTTATTGCATACTTCCTCTAAGTGAATTAAGTTTTTGTATAATACTGTAGGTTAAATTAAGCCTAGCTCAGCAGATCCATAGGGAATGGTAATGAAAGTTGAAAACCTCCATCACAATCTGAGCACATTTGCTGGACACAAGTCTGAGTATTGCTTCCTCTCAGGATGGTTGGCAAAGCCCACACTGTACCTACCAGCTACCAGGGGAAAATCTGGTTTTCTGGCTCTGTCTCTAGTGGCTCTGTGCTGTGGTGGTGCGTTCTGGAGATTCCCCCTGGAGGGAGAATGATTAATGAGGAATTGCTTTGGCCTGTACTAATTCTCCAGGTGATTTAATGTGTTGTCCTTTTGGTTAGTATAAAATGTATGTTCCCCTGGCACAGTCCTGAATATCTTGATAATATCCAAATGACTGACTGTCATCATCAAAGTGACAATGGATTTGTCCCAGGACATGGGATTAGTTAGGTTAACTTGTCCTCTTGTGCCAACCTGATGAAAAACAGGGTTTTCTGGAAGTAAGGTCATGTATAGACTTTAATGCCTGGTGTTTCAGTCTGAGCTGAAGTCCTGGGCAATGTCTGCATGTTGCTTGGACAAGAATGTCCCTCTAGGTCTGGAACACATCTACTAAATGCATTTTTTCAGCAGGTAGCTGGACACTGTAGTAGCTCCATTGAGAGAAGAAAATGGTGTCAATTATTTGGCAGGTCTTCATCTCTTGAATAGACAAAAAAATGACCAATTTTTTGCCTACTTCTGGCCTACTTATTAATTAATTTGAAAAATCCCTGTAAGTCTGTTCCTACTTATTACACAGACAAAATTGTGGTATAGCTGGCAGGCAGAAGCTAACATAAGGACTACTCAGGCATTCTTCAAAGCCACTGCATGTCTGGGATGATTCATTAAGGCCACTGTTTCTCCACCAGCTATTGCAGCAGTGAAAGAGTTTCCAGTTTCTCCATTATGCTGTGACTTCTGAGCCAAGGAGCAGAGTTTTGCAAGAAGTGGAATATATGCAACTGAGGACAAGATTTATTAAATTTCTCTTGTCTCTCAGACATCTGCTTTCAAAATTTTTCTCTTCTAGCCATGCAGCCCTCCTCTATGCCCTCCTAAGTTTTCAGTGGGAAAGGTCTAATGCTAATGCTAAAGCATTAGCATCCTGACCCTCTGTGTTGAATAACAGATTTTTATAGCTGTGTTCTCCTTCAGGATTACTCAGAAGACTGAGCTATTATATAGTTTCTCTATTGGGCTCAATCTTAACGAGATTCCTTCATCTCTATGTTCTGAAACTGTTATATGTTCTCACTTGACCATTATAGCTGAAGAGTCAAAATCTGCTATGTTGCTTCCTTTTGCTTTGTTGCTTTCTTCACCCGATTCATCTGCTAAAATCATTTGAAAATAAAATTCAAAAGCAATTTGGGAGACTGAGGAAACCAGCAGTGTATGCATGCCATCAGCAGTGAAGAACAGTGTCAAAAACAGCTTTTCTAGGGAAAAAATCTTCCATCATCCACTCTGTCTATAAAGGACCTAGGTAAGGTTTACGGATGAATGCATCACCGACCAGAGCCAAGCGTATCACACTGTTTCCACTATACTGCTGCCAAGTTATCTCAAGCCAATGGTATTTTAGGATGTTTTCCATACCAGGGGAAACACACACTGAGAATCACAAGGGATAGGACCTTAGCTCCCCACACTTCATGGAAATGGGAGAACTACGGTTTGGAGTCCTTAGTGGGTAGTGAAGGAGCTACAGCCCTTACATGGTGGGTAATCTGATGAAAGCAAGTGTCTCAAACCATTTTGGAATGTGTTTGCCAAGCTATTGTGATGGGGGATTTTTATGTATTTACGAGGATTTTTCTTTAAGTAGCTGAGAACTGGTTGATTTTAGTGTTTGAAGTATGCCACTGGAAAGCCATGAGGTCCAACACCTCTACAGTGGTAGTCTGTGATGCGATGGGGCAGAAAATGATACAACATCTCTTCAATCTTCATCCAAGCTCTCTGTAAAGTTAGGGTACATACTTTTAATTTTTCTCTTTATTTTTGCCAGTTGCTTCCTAATTTCTTTGCATTTAGTGGAACTTTGAAGAGCAGTTGTGATATTGGTACACTGATGAGGGGAGAAGCTGACCTCCTTAGAGACTTTGAGTGGAAATGTTCTAGCATTTACCTGTTAAAAGATAGATATATAACTTAAGAAAGTCATTTAAGTCCTTTATAGTTAAGGGAGAGATGCCAATACCTCAAAGAATATACTAAATCCTTTCCTAAGGTATGAATTGAAGATAGAAGGGATGAATCCCTGGAAATTCTTATGTTTACACTAAGACAGGGAACCAATTTATCTTCTTTAGGCCAAATGCCTGATTTTTATCTGGGTAAAGTTATTTGCAAGAAATATTTGTGAATACCTTTAACCAAGAAAATAGTCATTGCTATGAAACTGCTTCTTTCTTTTTAATTTTCTTCTTAGAGATGAGATGTTGTAACAAAAATATCTGAAATATCTTAGTTTCTTTCTTTTAAATTGAAATGACTGTGCCTGTCATATAACTCTTTTCTTTCCTGTAACTTTTGGAAAATGAGATAGTATCAAATACCAATGACAGTGACAGCAGCTGAGATAGAGTGTGAACATATCATTTAGAAATAACTAGTAATAATTCTGTATTATTTTTATTATTTTGGTATTATACAGTGAAGTGCTTTGCAGGCTGTACCTAAAGGCAGACAATGTTTATCCTAGAGAAGACTTCTACTAATAGAAGTGAAACAAATTGTTGAGGCTCTTGTGGGTGGAAAGTTCACAAGCTACTTCCACTGTATTTTGTGATGGAGTGTTGCACAGGAGGTTTCCAGCGCTCTAGGAAATCAAGCTATCTGTCATTAATACAAAAATTCATTCTTTGTAATGGAACATTCCAGACTATCATCTCAGATGAATGCAGATGAAGAACCATACAGTGGTGGCATATAGCATACTTTCTCCTGCAGTGATTCATCCTTTTATTCTCTTCCTCCATAGAACCAAGTGCACATGACAGAATATGAAACAGGAAGAGCACTTGAAAAATTATAGAAAGTCACTTTTGAAAGCATTACAGCATCTGCCCCAGCTCTTGGCAGTTTCACTAATGACTAGAAGGTTTTGTTGTTTTTAATCTCCCCTGAAAAGTTAATACAGGGTGAAAATGTATAAATAGAAGTATTTTTGGAGTGCTCTAACCTGCTGGTTCAGTTCATTCACAAAAGGATTAACGTTAAATTTATTTTTTATAATTTTCATTATAGGCAGGCCAAGAAAGACCTTGTAACCTCCATGACTGTGCTATGACATGATAATACTAATTCATATCTTACTGCATGTCAAAGAATTTGCAGGAGAGAAAGTTTATGTTGGCATCTCTTAAAATTCAGTTTATACAAATCATAACCATATTTCATCTACCCTGAGTGAAGGGGTATTACCTTAAATTTTTGGCTGGAAAAACACTGAGTTTTTAGGAATCTCATGGCATATACATAAAAAAAAATTAGTCATCATTAACTCCCTCTGTGTTGAGAAAGTACTTGTAGGGGAGTGATTTCCAAAAGGTCCCACTGTAAGATTCCTAGAAAAAAACAGGAATCACATTCATCTCATCAGAATTATTGTCCAGAAGATGTTTATTTCAGGAAATGCATGTGGAGTTCATGTGCAGTTAACAACCACATTTATCTTGCTCTACTTCCTGTGATTTTCTGTGCCTTTGGCACCACATAAGTGTCATTTATACCACTTCTCTTTCTTGGCCATTTGTTTTCATGGCTGTAGTTTGTATTGTCATGACAATTCGGACTTGGCATAAGAACATGACTTTGTTTTTTTCTTTTTCTTTGTCATCACTCTACCCATGTATGTCTCTCTGTGTCTCCCCTACAACCTCTGAACCCAGTGAACACAAAAGTATAAAGCTGAAATCTGGCTAAGCACTTACGCTTTTTTTTTTCCCCCAATGATCCAGAAAAATGACTGACACCCAAATGCTCACAGCTTCTCCTTCAGGTTGAAATCCTTCACTTGGTTTCTGTGGTTGCACCTGGCAGTCCTCATTTCACCACCAAGCAGCATGTGCCAACAGAGATTTTGCCTATACATAATAATAGAATATTATTTTACAAAATTAGCTAATCCATGTATATGTGGCAATCCATGCTTCACTATGTCTGCTGTCAGGTCTTGCCATTTACATTTTAGAGTTTCATCAAAAAATGATAATAGATTGTCCCCTCTGTTATGAGCATGTCATGTTAAATACACGTTAGAGAATAATTTCACAAACAAGTGTAAATAAGAGGAATTACTTCCTTTTAGAAGAGGCAAATCAGTTGTGAAGAAGTCAGTGTGGTTTGAAAGGAAAGCTGGAGGATTTCTGGTGAGATGTTTCTCAGGAAAGCATCATACAAGATGTATGATGAAATAAAAGTACTGCATTGAAACCATAATGGGGAGGATTGTTTCTTTCACCAGTTAAACTTCACTCTTTAATGAGAGACCTCTATGTGCATTTATTGCATTTTTCATGTATATGAAACTGAAGCTAGCCAGAGTCCACAAGTCTCCCTCTTGCTTTTGCTTTTGCTAGTAGAAGACAAAACATCAACTTATCCATCATGGATTTACTTAGCAGAAACAGAATAAAAGAATGTAGTTCCTTGCATAATACCCTGCCAATAACGAATATATGGGTTGCAATCTGTATCCAATATATATACCATGAAAGACCTGACTGAAGGAACTTCTAGGAATATTTCTACCTCTTATACACAAATCACTTATAAATCATTTCCTTTTGGTATTGCCAAAAGTACTTGTTCAAACAATTCATTAATGTGATTCATGCAGAGGTGAGGATGCATCTTAAAAATACCTAAGCAAAAATATACCTGCCTGATGGTTGTTAGCTATTAGCCAACACTTTGCTGAGGTGACACTCTGGTCAATGTAAAACTCACAGATCTTTAGCTACATTAAGAGGAAGAAACATATGGAACTAAATTCCTTGCAATTACGGTAAATGAGGAAGAGGATTTCATGAGGAAATGCTGTAATCCGAATTGAGGAAAAAAATATCTTTTAGAAAAGATTCTGACATTTCCTGATTTTTATTACTTGAAAACACACTATCATGATGATTAAAGTGCAAAAATGTTTATCCTGTTTTTTGACACACACTGCCTGCAATAGCAAAGCATTCTTTATATAGCAAGGCATGCTATGTGTCAAAGGATATTTTGAAATGCTCTCTATTTTAAAGAAGTTGCTGCAAACTGACTAGTCAGAACTTAACAATCTGATCAATTTTAAAGCAAATGGATTTTAGAGAGGAAAAAGAACCAAATAAACGAGTTGCCCCTTTGTCTCCTTGACCTTTGACTCACTTGGATCAAAATTTGACAAAGATTGCAGCTGTTAAGTGTATTACCACGAGATGCAGGCAGTGGCTTTTAGTCAGACTATAAAAATAGACCCCCCCATCCCCCACCCCAAACAGCAGTACAATTTAGCTTTTTTTTTCTAGCAAAAAGATAAACAGGGAACTGACGTCTCTTGGAATATATAAGTGCCTCCCTCAGCGCGTAGGGAATATGTGCTTGGTGCGGAGATTTAGCTGCTTGTCGTCTGGTAACTTGATGCAAGTCATGTGTTAAGTACTTGTACATTCAGCTGAAAAGTCAGTTGCCCTTATTCAAGGTGAGTCATATGATACAACATTTAAAATGAAAGACTTTTCCGCCAAAATAATTTTAAATTCCACTGGGGGAAAATTCTTGGAAGTATTTATTTGTAATATAAAATAAAATGACAGGATTTTGCAAAGCTCTGGTTGCAAAACACAGTTAAGTAGCATATGTTTACTGCAATGCTTCTTTACTATGTTAGTACTGGCAGTCTGTGTTCACTGTTTCTGGCTTTCCCAGTGGCACTCTCTCTTTCGATATTTAATGTTCTTGAAACTACAGTTCCTGGAAACATGTGAATCTTTAAGAAAGGCACCTTTTGAGCTGATAGCCTGTACTACTGCAGATAATAAGCTTGAAACTGTAATTCTGAAGTACATCTAAGATTAAAACTGTACACATGGCTTATTCCCTATTTAGTTTTCTTTCATTTAGGACAGCAACCCTACTTCTCTGTCAGAATTAAACTGACAAAAAGTGGTTAAAAATGACTATGGAAAAAGAGATGGTTAAAAATGAGATGGAAAAATCATCACGAAAATGCAGATATTATTATGTTTTTGTAAGGGCTTGATTTAAATTGACATGTACAAAAATATGAGTTAATTACAGGAGAAAAGGTTTAATAATATTTTGCATCTTTTCTCCTACTCTCTTGCTTATTAATTGGATTTCAGGGGTTTGAATGGACTGTTAAAATTCTAACAAGCAAATTAGAAGTATATTCTCAGTGATCTAGACTGGGATTAATATTCTTAATAATATTGTGGACAATCTAAATTTAAATGATGTTATAGTCTCATTTGTTCTAAGTACATTCTCTTCTTCCTACAATAAATAATTATTGGTTGAATAATTATTCAATTGAACTGATGCAATTACATTCTTACTGGTAATTAGTATTTTAATCCTCACTTTTTATTTATTGGTTGTAATAGATAGGCATAGCTTATTAATTTATGCATACAGTCAAGCGTTATCTTGGAGTCAGGCCTTTTTTATTGTGTAATGGATAATTTGACTTGCATAAACCGAGATATGTCTAGACTGTTATTGCACTGTGTTTGGTGGGAGAAGGGTCAATATTTTACAGTTTACAAAAGGTTGGAATAGGCAGAAGTTATCAGCAACAAGTTTGTTTCTATCTGCTTACTACTAGTGATCATCAGGGACATCTAATCTGTGTAACACAAAAATCCTTTGGAACTGCTTGTAAAAACTTATGTGGAAATATATTTCATTGGAATATATATTTATGCTGAATTTGGAACCTTCAGTACATAAGTCAAGAAATACAGTCTTACAATTTTTAAAAGCCCTTTTTAAACAGTTTTCAAAAAAATCATTTTCATTTGAAATTCTGAAATGTATATTTCCATGCTAAAAAAAACTTCAAGAATAGATAGATTGTTATGTTTATGTCTAAATTTGAAAAAGATCACTCTGAGAAAAAAATAAACCCCAAATTTGAATTCCTCAGGTTTTCCTTTCATTGAGAAGTCCTAACCCCTCCTTGGACTTGCTCCAGTGTGTAGTAGCAGTCAAATTTTTAAATCTTCTGGTGACTTAGAGAATGAGTTGCACAGCACTATTAGATTCATTATATCTCTGTCAATTTAAACATACTGATCCAAACATACTGATCCAAACTGATATGAGAGTTTGTCCCAGTAACTGCCATTTAAAAACTCGTCAGATCTAATTTGAATTTCTGACTTGAGTTTGCTTTACCTTTCGTTGTGTTATGTATTCATCCAATATATTAAACAGCCTTTAATAACTTAGACATTTATCATTCGGTCAAACTTTTAATTTTGTTTTTGAAAAGGGCAATATGTTACATGACAAGTTGGGAAAATGCACCTTTTATTTTTTTCCGTAATGCTGCCTCTTTGAGCAGTCAATGTCTTGCCAGTTTACATGGGAAAAGATCTGATCAAGACGACAGCTAAGAAGCCAGAGATTTAAATGAGGTGCAATTCTTCAAGCAGAGAATCGAATTTTACAGCTGTAAAGGGGCTCTTTGTCTGAACAGCCTCTTCTCAGTCTAGCCTTGACCATTCACACTGATTTACCAAAGGTGGAAAGCAAAAGACAGTAACCTCTTCAGAGGTCTTCCTCATCAAAAATAGTTCTTGGTCAAGTGAGAAAATGTCACCTAGGGTGGGCTCATAAAAAAAAAAAAAAAGATTGGGAAACATTCTGGGCCAGTCCTCTCAGTAGTGAGGAGCACTAAAACAGCTGGGCATGAGTTTTGGTTATAATAAAGTCAGGAAAGAGATTATGAGGTAGAACACAGGGTAAAACCAGGTCCAGTTGGGTTTTCTATATCTCCAGAGAAGGAGACTCCACCAACTCTCTAGGCAGCCTGTTCCAGTGCTCTACACCCTCAGAATCAAGACGTTTTCCTCATACTCAGGTGGAATTTCCTGAGTTTCGGCTTTTCAGTTTGTGCCTATTGCCTCTTGTCTTGTCTGGATAACACTGAAAAGAGTCTGGCCCCATCCTCTTGACATCCTTCCTTAAGATATTTGTTCACATTGGTAAGATCTCCTCTCAGTCTTCTCTAGGCTAGACAGGCCCAGCTCTCTCAGCATCTCCTCATGGGAGAGATGCTCCAGTCCTCGCATCATCTTGGATTGGAGAGACTCTCTCCAGTAGCTCCATGTCCCTCTTCTTAATCCAGGTTGCCATTGGCCTTCTTGGGCACAGGGGCACATTGCTGGCTCATGGTTAACTTGTTGTATACCAGCACCCCCAGGTCCTTTTCCACAGATGTGTGTTTTTGATTTAGTACCCACACAAAATCACCTTGCAGTGGGTAGACAGGCTAGATGATTTTTATGGGGAATATATTTTTCTATGAATACAAGGAGTAATAGTATTTTAGTCATTCTACTTGTTCTTTCAAGTTTCTACAGAGAAATAATTAAAATACCAACCAGAACTATGTGTACAGAAATTGTCATTGTTAACTTGAAGGGGCCCATAAATTGAAGCTCATCCAAAACTAAGCAAAAGGTGGTTTTCCAGTACAACTAAAGGAAGCTGTCTGAGTTCAAATACTGTTGTGATGTAATTTTTGTGAATTCAAGTGGCACAAGAACACTTAGCTTGGCACCTTATATGTGTTCATGTATGTGTCTTTTTATTTTTTTTAAGGGACCTTATAACTGCAAATGACATTTAAAAAAATAAAACACATGTCTATTCCTATACCTATTTTGCTGTCCAGTTTTAAATCCAAGAACTTTTTTTCTTTATTTTTTTTTAAATCTCACTAACTATTTGGGACTTCAGTTTGAGCTGTTCTTCTACAGCTTCCTGTTTTCTTTAGCTGCGGTGTTTGACCTTGAAAACTTAATTGATTCTACAACTAATGCTTGCTTTGAAAGTGGGTTTGAGATGATCACAATATGATAATGAGCAGAAATTGTTAAGAATAAAAAGCTCTATGGACAGTGACATCTGATATGGAAAGTGGCTGAGTTCAGTTAGCAGGAAATCTAAGGTAAATCTAAGGCAAAAATTTTAAAAAAAGGGAAATTTCTGTAGGAATGATGAATTTCTGAGCAAGAATAAACTAAAATTGACCAGGTCTTTGCTTCAGTTGTCTGAAACCAGTGACAAATAGAACAATCACTTGGATTGTATGTCTCACTATGTCTGTCAGCACTCGTATCATTCTGATTCTCTTGATAACTTCTTTTAATAGTGACAAAGTCTTAATATATGTTAGCCCATATTACCAGGAAATTCAATGTTCCAGTGTGTCATGACCAATTTATTTTTTTTATGATCCCAAATATTAGGTGTTATAGCTTCAGAAGGTCAGAATCTAAATCCACTTTTAGAATTCTACCTTTCTTTGGAGCAATTGATGAATCTGGGTGGTGGGATGAGTGGCAGAGAGCAACAATTCATTGTCCACAAGTAAAATCCAGTTATGCCTTTACCATGAAGTCACTGAAACATTCTGTTCCTTCAGGAGTCAGACTGTCAGACTGCAGACTGACAAACATTGTCTTCTAGACCCGACAAAGCAGAATAGTTGCCTCTCAGTGGAGACTACTGCCCACCAAAGTGCTGATGGAGGAGTTTCTGGGGGAAGTCCAGGCTGTCACACAGGAACAGCAAGGGCAGTCCAGGCTAACCCTGTAAACTGCTAATTTTGCTTGAAGTGAGAGCCGCAGGACTGTGACAAAAGCTGGGGGCTATAATTCCACTCCTTTGGCAAAGAACAATTTTTAAGAGACAATTTCCTCCTGAAGAGTGTTGATTAAATTGGGATAGTTTGCCCTAATGCAATGGACTCAAAAATAAAGAACTCACACACTAATATATATAGGAAATGAGTCCCTTTCTAAATATCTATACAGTCTCTTTTTATTTGGCACTGCCCATCTATTAAATGGGACTATTTTTGACATGTTATCTTCTTATCTGCTTCACTTATGCACTTGGTACTTTGAGCTTTGGAATGTGATTTTTGTTCACTCTCTCTTTATATTATCAGCTTCTCTCAGGAACACTGGTCGGTGCACTGGAATCCAGAAGTGAGGAAAAAACCTTTGAGGCTTACAGCACAGGTATTTTTACACTGTCGATCTGCATCCTGACAAAGCAGAGGAATGGCTTGTAACAGAAACTGTGGGCTCCTCACTGGGGCCATCATCGGAGCTGTGCTGGCTATCTTTGGAGGAATTCTCATACCAGTTGGAGATAACATTATAAGCAAAGCAATAAAAAAGGTACAAGTTTAATTCAAATCTTTTTTAATTCTAATGATTTGTGGTTACGAATAGTTATTATTTCTGAATATTTTGCTAATTTCTCTTTCTGTCTCTCTCTTTTTTTTTCCCCATTAAGTCCCTGATCTTTGGAATGTACACAACCCCAATTTAGTCCTGGCAGCTTTTAGTCCCTGAGAATCAGGCAGGCTGCAGCAAAGCATTTTTAAAAATCATATTAATTATGTTATTATGTGTACTTGCCTGCTTTCTCTTATGATTCACCTGAGGAGGACCCAAAATATTGTTTCAAAGCTGAGTTTTCATTAATGTAATTTGCAAATAGTAATTTTGAATTTTAATTATTTTTTGTGATTGATAATTATTTCTGTTCTATAATGATCATCTGGTTATTTTTCTGCTGTATCTTTTTCTTATTTTGGGACTCACTTCATGCACTTAAACATAGTTTCTGCAAATATCCTCACTAACTCCTAAAGCCAATTCTAATGCCAGTTATTCGGTTTGTGCTCTGTGACTACGTAATTCAAAGCCAATGTGCTCACAGTTTGATCATACTCATTTGTGTTCTTGATGAATGCTTCTTGATGAGGACTGTTAAGAATAATTGAAGCAGAACATTGTAGAACTTGCAGAAGGTTACCTTTACTTTTAGAGGATTTCATCTCTTTAACACGTCATTTTGTCTTTAATTAAAAATAGTCATTTTTCTCAAATCCTCGTGAAATCCCCTCCGAGGACCTAAACCATAACCTGAAGTGAAGGAACGTGGAAGCCCTGGGATATCCACCATAGGTTCTACATGTGGTCACAGTAGCTGCCTGCATGGAGGCTTCCCCTATAGTTAAAAATCTAGGAATCTTAGGCTCTTGGCTGATTGTTAGTCCTTCTAATGAACCATTGTGGAGCTGAAGACCTTTAAAAACTTGGAGCCTTTCTGGCAGACCACCCTTAACTCATCAGCGGTTAAAGCCAACTGAGTAGCTGGACACATGAACTTCGAGGAAATATGAAGCTGTCTGTTGAAGCCCTGCCTAGAGTCTAGTATGTCTTTGAAAAGAATTGAAACAAACCTAGTATTTTAATTTTGACAAAGCAGCAAAGCCAGTGAAAAAGTCACTCCATAGGAATATTATAGTTCTTAGCATACTTGAATAGTATTTTTCATAATTTTTTTAAAGTTCAGATAAACCAAAAATATTTAAATGAAAACGCAGGCATGTCTCAGTAGACAATGTCTCAGCCACCTTCACAAGTTTGCAAGACATAATACCTATTTTTGAAAATAATTTTGATTGACACATTAAAGAATTAGAGTTTTTTTGAAAAAACAACTTAAAAGGTCTGGACCCCCCCCTTATATTATTTACTTTAGTCTTAAATTAATCCAGAACGTTATTTTATGCTTTCATATTTGTCAAAGAAAATAATATATATTAGCAAGGTTCATCTGTTCACTTTGCTATATATTAGCAAGGTGCTCATCGGTTTGCTTACAAACAGATTTGTTTGTTTGCTGTACACAGCACACTTCTTTGTAAATTTCTACATATTGAATTACACCTGCATAAGCTCTAAGTAGTAAAGTTTTAGTAAGGCTAATTTTCCTCTCTGCTTCTCCACAACTTTTACTTCATTGTTTCAGCTGCTTATACAAATGTTACTGCAGCTTTTTTGATGTATATAAAAAAGATAATATATTAGGATATTCATATAAATTAGTAGAGCCTTTATTTATTTAAGGGAAAGCATATATTTTTCCCTAACTGCAATTCAGACTGCGTTATTTCTTTTCTATTTATCACATTGATTTTCTATCGAGACCATGAGACTTAGACAATTCTATTCTAAAAAAGATATGCAAAGGAACAACCAGCTGAAACATTTAATCAGATCACCTGTTGCATAAGATAGACTAAAATCTGACTAATTCTGATTCACTTATGTTGATCAAAGGGCTAGTATAGAAAACAAGAGTGACAACTCATGGAGGTTATATTTAAGATAAATTTATAGCTGATTGAGGACAAAATGCCTGTTGAGTAGAGAAAATGCTCAGCTTCAATGTAAATCTTATTCAGAGTTTGCCAAGAATATAGACTCTCAGAAAGGGATAAAACCTCATGATTAAGATGTTCCTCAGATGCGGCCCATATACATTCACATTTGTATTTTGACTGAAATGGGAGAAGTCTGAACTTGGATCTTCATGAACTGCTCCTTGTTTGTTACACACCACATTTCCTTATGGCAAGACTCAGGAAGTCTGTATTTCACTTGTCATTGGAATAAAAAAAAAGTTTTATAATGAAAGAGGAAAAAAAATTAAGATCATCACATTCCCAAGCAAAATAATCTCTTAAAATCTCTCTGCACAGTCTAAAACCTGAAAAGAGAGCCCCAGCTGTTTTCTCTGCCTTCACAAAGTATATTTCTACCTTCCTTTCCGAAGTACATTTCTGTTTGCAGAAGTTACCACACTTAGGATACTTTATTCTGAGTCAAATTATTGTAAGTTAATTTGTTACAAAGATTTATTCAAATCATATAAGCATTACTTTACTCTCAAGGAAGTTCATTTGAATTTGCTAGTATTTCCGAATAAAGAAGGACAGCTTTAGTTTCAAAATCAATTCCATTCAAATTGCTTTTGCAATTCTGCTGGCAGCAGATGGTTAAACACTGCTAGTGGTCAAGCATGCATCTCTTTGGTAGGCCGGACCCTAGAGGCCCCATTTAATCTTTACTGCAGTCATTGAGAGATTAGCCTTGGCAAATAGTGCACAGAATATCTTCCTGCAAGCCTGCATGTTGTTCCTACAGCAAAGAGAAAGTATCATCTGCAAAGCATACGCAGACTCAGATATTGCTAGAAACTGTACCAAGAGTCAGTTATCTCTTCGCAGATACTGTTTTCCACCCTTCTTTAAAACAAAGTCCACGTAGCACATAATACCAAAATGTCACCTGTTTATATGTTCCCGTTTATTAACCTGTAACTGTGCTTCAACACAAGACTCATTATTTTTTCTAATCCAAGATTGCTACACCATGTCTCCAGCTTTACTTGGTTGAGCTGGTTCCACTCCTGCCACCAGCAGAGTCCTTAAAGAATTTAAGAACTATATATTTTTGAATCTTTTTAGAGACTGTGTTGGTCACTTATAGAGCACACACAGAACAACACCACCAGTACCAAGATCTTGGCTGGGATCCCCTGAACAATCACAGAATCCCAGAATGGTTGAGGTTGGAAGGCGCCTCTAGAGATCATCCAGTCCAACCCCCCTGCTCCAGCAGGGACACCCAGAGCAGGTAGCACAGGGTGGAGAAGATCAGAGCTCTTTCAGTGCTGGTACTATTCATGGCAGGGAGGTTTTCCCCTTAAAAGGTGCCTTCCATCTCAGTCCTAAAGAATAAAAATCCTACTTTACCCAAATGGTGCAGCTACCTGGGGGGCAGAGTTGTGATTCTATGAGGGACTTCTTTGTGGTTTAGAAAATTGCCAGTATTGCAGTTACAACAAAGCTTGAAAAATTCACACTTTATCTAGTATCAGACTTTTATCTAGTATGTTTTGCATGCCTAGTATTGTGCAAATAAAAAAAAAAAAGGAAAACTCAGTTAAAATCAGAAAATCAGAATATATTACATTCCTTATAAACTGGTAATCCAGCCTGCTGTATTTTAACATAACACTTCAGTGCTGCGCTCTATCTATAGAGTCCCCTTTGCTATTTTTAGCCATAAAGCTAAACTGTATCTACAATAATATTTAGTCATCTGTCTCTCTACATATTGTTACCCAGACTCTTTCACCTCAGCTACTTTTGTTCTCCTGGAACTCAGCTTATTCAGTTTTATAGAGTTGTGATGTCTGTTTTCTCAGATTTATGCCTGCAACAGAGAACATATAAACTAGTAGCAGCCTTCTTGTCGTCTAAAGTATTTGAGACGCAACATTTGTGAATTTTCAGAAAAAAAACAACTTTCATCTTTTATCAATCAATTACATTATATCCTTCTTCAGAAACCATGATGACTGAATTTTATACAGCAAACCTCTGTTGCTGGCTGACTCAGCATTTCTTGAATTATATGTAGCTAGTTGATCCATGAAAACCGTGAAAAAAAATGTTTGAGAAACAAAAGCTGATAAACTTCCCATTGGTTTTGCCCAGACTCTTGCACAATTTGGGCATGGGATGAACTTGGCTGTGCAGCAAAGACATATTGTACAGTTACTTTTGCTGCTAGCAGTTGACCATTGTGTAAGATATTAGAAATTACAGAAGCTGAGGTTGACTAGTGAGTTGGTTTGAATTATGAGCTGTAAATCAGTAGGGATTACCCTACCTTTCAAAAGATCAGTGAAAGCAAAGCACAGCAGTTTTAACGGGGAAATATGAACATGACTTCAGAGAGGGATATTCTATTTGACCTGACCTTACCAGTGATCATCCAGATGAAAGCCAAGGGCTTGCTGATGTTAGGAAATTATTATTATTAAATAAGAACATGAATGAGGACATAACTGTATATCTTTTTGTACTTTAACTCACCACTTGCACTCTCTAGGCATGTGACAGAGACACATCGCTTTCATGGGAGGAGTTTGTTAATATGTACAATGGCTCAAAAGAACTGAAAATGATGGTCTTGCTCCCTTCTCCCCTTCCTTTTTTGTCCTGTTGCTTCACTTGTGCTAGCTCTGGTATTCATCTGCCCCTTCCCCTATCCACACAAGGGAGCCAAGCAACTCGCTGGGACAGGGCCAGAAATCCTGCCAAAAAAAAACGAGGAAGCAATGTTACACATTGTGCACACAGACCCTTCTCCTGGAGGACTCGTGGCACAAGGCAGGAGGAGGCAGCAGCCTCAGATAACTGCTGGGCTGCAGATTCCTCTGACCCAGCTTCCTCATGTGGGTACAACCCTGGGACTGCTGCTGCAGTGCTCAAAGTCAGTCTTCTCTAGTGGGATTTGCCAGGGCATAATTCCATGGCATGACAGCTTTTCTCACATGAAAAGTGTAGGACAGTGCCTGGTTTGGGCACTGAGGACAGTGAATTTGTTCTAGATCAATAAAGAAAGTACATAGTATCGTACAGTAAAGTGTGGTGAGCATAAAAAGGGATCTTCACTTAGCCTACAGTCTCAGTTTGTATGGAAAGATGTTCTTACTGTAGTAAAAAAGCTGGTGTAAAGTCCTGCACTGTATTTTTCAGCTTTCCCTTTAATTGCAAAGATAAGAGGAGAGAAAAAGACTTATCCTTTTGACAAAATAAAACCACTTTTACGGAGTAAGATATGGGTGAGCTTATTTTTTATTTTTTCACAAGTCAGTTCAAGTTTGTTGATTTCTGGAGAAGTTAGTGCTGTGTCTTCTTGGCTATGTGGCTTCCAGGGATTCACCTCATCCTGGTTAAACAGAAGCAGTAGATTAAATGCTCGTGTCCCTGGATACTGATAAGTGCAGGCTACAGCCAGATTCCGGTCAGTCTGAACTGCACATTTCCGTTATATTAACATAAATTTCTCAGAACCTTTGAGCGATTCCCTCTGAAAGCTGAAAACAAATCCAAGTCACGAAAGCATTTATCATTTCACCTATAAAAAAATCACAGAAATAGACAGCCAAGGACATGGTATGCCCCACCTCCCAAAATGCCCTAACGCCTGGATTGCAGCTGTGTCAAGAGTTGTTTCCCTCCCAAGGTTTGCAAAACAAGGCCAAAAAGAACTTTAGCTATAGTAACGTCTCAATGTAAGACCTCGAACTGATACCACTTTTGCTGCTGCCAAGTTTCCTTTCTCTCTCACAGAAATGCACACAAAGCACAGTAGCTATGCAGAGAGCAAGCCTCATGTTTCACACTACCAGGGCATTTATAAATCCACCATACAAAGAGCCTTTACTCGGGCAAAGCCCCATCAATGGAAAATGATCCCCAAGACATTCCCACTGCAGTGCTCCTTAAGCAGGAACCCTCTTTTTTGATGCTTCTTTCTAAAGAAAACTAGTGGCATAAAATTATGGTAGAAAGAATATATAGCAAATGGTAATTTGAAATGTCTTTTCCTTCTTCAGAGCTCTCTGGAGGGAATCCAGAATTTTGTTTTCTGCTACTCTGTGAGCTGTGGAAATTAACTAATCAATATTGCACTATAGTATTGAACAGAATTTTATACTTTGGATTTAGGCATCTTGGACTTTTCTACTTATTGCAAAAAAAACCCCTAAATTTTTACCAACAAAGAGAAAATCTTCATTATCCCAAGGCTCTGTGAAAATCACAGAGAAAAAGGATTGTAGATCAGGCAGAGCAGACATCCCCCTTGCAATAGTAGAAGCATATTGTCTCCTTTCACTGTCCAAATAAGTACACAATCCAAAGGACTGCAGATGTATTTAGCATATTTTGTCCGTGTACCATAAACCTGAAGCGGTTGGTTACTCTAGAAGACCTTTGAGCTCCTGTCTTGTCCATACGTCCATATTTTGATGTCATTTCCTGGATCTTGGAAACTTTCTTAATGGAAAGTGAAAGTGGTGACAAGAATTTTCTGATAAAAAAGTAGTTCTGCAAGAACACTACATTCTTTTTCCATGTGTAAAATGGTTTACTGCAAGAGTAATGTTCAGAGATAACAACAGCAAATGTATGAAAAGGAGTATGTATGTATGAAAATGTATGAAAAACTGTTGGGTATATTTCAATCATTTAAAGTTTTAACTTTAAAAAATATTCAGTGAATTTGGTAAGTATTTGGGAACTAAGGCAATGTCCAGTCATGCCAACAGAAATTGCTTTAATTGAATTTGTTATGAGCTGCAATTGCAATTATATCATATTTGTGCTGTGTTATTCCAGGGAATCATTTTTGCTCTTACTCTTCAGGAATGTGAGGCTGCATTTACACCTTGGCCAAAAAATGTTTTCTTTATGCCTCAGTTGATGATAAAATACCTTAATTTACCGTTTTTTGTTTGTTTTCTTGTTTTAAACCTTCTACAACCATCCGGAAAGTAAATGCTCTCTGTCACTCTTTCTTTTTTCCCTGTGGCTAAGTAGCATTTTTTATCCTTGTTATTTTCGTTCGTATAGGAAACTGTCATTTCAAATGGTACCATTGCTTTCGAAAATTGGCTTGTGCCAGGAAGTTCAGTTTACAGGCAATTTTGGATCTTTCATGTTCAAAATCCATCAGAAGTTTTAGACAGTGGAGCAGCTCCTAAACTTGAACAAAGAGGACCTTACACATACAGGTAAGAAGAGCACTCTGAATCTGTGAAATATCGTATCAGAGGTCTTATTAAGGCCAGAGAAAGTTCTGATGAATTAGAACTTGTTCTTGAAAGTTCAGAGTATTACTGCAGTCAGACTTGACAGAAATACCTAAGATATTTGCAGTTACAGTAATCACAATTTCTGTACTGGATCTCAAAATAGAAAAAGATATAAAAAATAGACAATCAGATGTGAAGCTTTTTGCTCCTATGAAAAAAATGAATGCTTATTAGAAAGTTATTCAGCATAAAAATATACAGGCATGTGCGTTTGTTCCTAATCAGTTTTTGCCAGCCTTTTATACAAGCAAGAAATCTGTCAGACGGCCTAAAAATGTAACATATTATCACTTGTTAATTTGAATAATATATTTAGTATTATCCTCTATGATGAAAGCTTAATTGATCCTTTATGAGTATTTTTAATTTATAGGGCCTCCTTTTCCAAGTTTTTCTGTGAAGAGCATTTCATATTCTGAATGTTCTAGCTGATGCCCAGGTGCAACAGCCCAGCACCATGTAACTCTGAAGGTGATTCTACCGCAGGACTAGTTCATGCTTCCTACGTCGTTAAGTCTGGCACCTGCCTGTCACTGGCACAGTAATCATTTCCTGAAGTAATAGGATATTACTTTACTGATAGATTTGGAGATGTATTTATAAGCCAATTTTGGACTGCATCATATGAAGCTGAAGTGCTCTGAGACCTAAGGGAGTATTCATTTCCCACTGAGATACCTTGGTAATAAAGAACATGGGAGAACATAAGTATTGGTTCCACCGGAGTCAAGAAGATAAGCAGGATGGGATGACAAAGTATCAGTTAAATGCTGAGGAAATCACCAAAGAGAAATGCTTTATTTTCTGTAAAGGGTGGTGCTGGTTTTCTCAAGGGTTAATCTCTGTCTCAGGGCCAGATGAGACTGTTTAAACTCCTCTCACTGCTGCAGTCCTATTCACCCAGGAGATGAAAGATATTTCATATCCCTGCTCAGAGATATCAAGTCTACCCGAATGTCTGAGCCTCTTTCAATCTCTCCTTGAATATTTAGCTACTTTTTACAAGCTGAACAGCTTTTTCTTGAAAATACATTCTCACTGGGATTATGATGGAATATGGGAGACCTGTTTTAAATCTTTCGTTTCTATTCAGAGGTACTATTAATTAAAAAACAAACATCCAGTTGTTCAGTTAGTTGTGCTATACATTAGGCAATTCATTGAAACAATGTGCACAGAAACCACTCCCAAGCAGCCACGATCCTTTGGGATAAGGCCCAGTTGCATTGGTTATTTATGTACTGTGGAAAAATACTCAATGAACCTCTTGATCCTCCCACTGGCCATACTGGGAGATCTGATCGAGTACATTAAAGACCCTTTTGGGCCCACATCCCTGCATTTTTGTCACCAAGGAGTGAGAGGGATGAAAAACGCTCAGATCTTGTCCTCACACAGAGTCTAATGTGGTAGCAGCTCACCCCACAACCAGGAGCTAGGACGAGTTTCCTGGGCCACAGTGCAGACTAATGTCACAGTGTCACACAGCGTCTGATGGCCTGTGCCCCTGCAGGGGGGCAACAAGCGGACATGGAGTTAGAAGTATCATAGGTCAGAGGTTTGTACTGCGATCATCTCCTAACAGATATGCAAATACTTAAAGGCACATTTGAGCAGAGCTTTTGAGAATCTCAGTGGTGCTGAAAGGCTGCTTATAAACCCATATACACCTATGAAATCTTAACAAAGTGACTCCCACTATTAATTTGTCGTGTGATCTCCTTCACTGCAATTCAGACCTAAAAAGCAGATCTCAAAAATGTTTTTCAACCACTCCCAGTCATCCCAATCTACCAACATGCAATCACAAGAAATCTTAGAAAACAATGTGAAGCACAGTAATTCAGAGAAACAATACATTAAAAAGTACAGTGTTGTGTACTAAAATGATATGTAAAAGGAAATACTTGTTAACATTTTAATATAAATTAAATTTATATTAGGCAGAAGGGAAATATTTGCAAAACAAATATTTTACATAAAAATTGTAAATATTCGTAAATGAGAAGTTTTTTTTGCAATGTCATAAATGATCATAAAATGTTCAACATTCTTCAAAATGTTCATTAGCATTTCAAAAATCTTTCAGCATGTATGGTTATGTGCTGACTTTAAAATCAAATGTTAAATATAGTCTCTTCTTTATTTTTTCATTTCAAGAGTACGCTATTTACCCAAAGAAAATATCACTGAAAATCCTGATGGCACAATATCCTACATGTTGCCTAATGCTGCTCGTTTTGAACCTGATATGTCTGTTGGGACAGAAAATGATACTGTTACATGCCTCAACCTTGCTGTTGTTGTAAGTAAAGAAATTAAACCATAATACAATTGTATCTCTGTGTTCAAGAGAAAAAAACATTCTAAGGGTACATTGAGGTTACTGCAAGTTTTTCTTATCTCCCAGGGTAATGGCAACCACCTTCATTTGAGAGTTGACTGCTCAGTGTCAGCAGAAGCACGGTTGTCTGCTAGGATGAGATACCCCAAGGCATCCTCCTGCGAGCATTCACAGTACGAGGCAGGGCTGCCATAGTCTTCATATCACTGCCGCAGCTTCTAAGGGTGGTGCCAGAGAGCATCTTGTCTTATTGAGATGTTAGTCCTTTAAAGGAAAGCTCAGGAAACACCATGTAAACAGGACTTCTCACTCTAGACGTTTCTGGGTCCTTCAGATAAGTCCCAGTTCCTAGAGAGGCCCTGCCCTGGGCAGCTCTGACTTCTAAGCAGACATAGATCTCACTTTTGGTTTCACAGTCTCGTGGTCAAAACACTCATAGAGAAGCGAGGACTCAGAGGAACTAAGAGGATCTTTCACACTTTGCCAGCCTTGAAAGGAACTGAACCTACTTCTCCCCTGTCTCAAAATCCAGACTTATCCATGATTTTGGCTTGCTCTGGGTTCAAGTTCAGACAAGAGATAAAGATTCATGGATAAATAGAAGAAAAAAATGAATATAGAGAGATCAGCAGAGAGGTAACTCCGTCTTGCTTAATTTCACCTTCTGGCTGGCTTTAAATCACCAATTCCTCTCCTCATAGTGTTAAATACAAACTAAGAGTCTACTCAAAGGCCTGGATTGGACTCTTACTTTAAGTGTCACTTGTTTTTACACAAATTCACTCATCAAAATCTTTACCATTTCCTGCTTCACCAGACAGGCCAAAGTAGATAATTTCTGTGTGCTTTCCACAAGCTATCTGGTGACTTTAAGGATTTGGTTTTGTGCAAACATCTCTGCAAATGTTCATTATAGTTAATGCTAGTAAAATAGCACATTCCTCTCTGTTGAAATAAGAAAAGTATTTATTGATAATTAAAACTTCCCAGAGTCAAAAAAAGTATTCTTTCTGAGAAAGGAGAATGGAGAGTCTGTACTAAGGCAGTGCAATGAAGAAGGCACTCATTGCTACTGGTATGATTTTATCACCATAGAGAATATGAAGCACAGCCAATAAATAATACGGCTCATATTGCACATATATACATGTATGTAATACACATAAATAGTGTGAGTGAGTCTGAAGTATCTGATATATGGAGGTGATATAGAAAAGATAGAACACTAGAAGTGTTACAAGCTTTTTTATATGATAGGGCTTTGATATACAAAAAGATTAGGAATAATCTAGTGACCTCATGTAAATAATAATGGCAAATTGTCTGTTTTTATATGACCATGCTAATTGTTTTATTAATGAGTGTCAGCTTTAAGTAGCTATTCAACTTTGAGTGAGCTACAACTCTAAAATTAAGTTTCAGTTGCCAACTTTTCCAGAGATTTCTTGGAGTCAGTCTCTATATTTTTGATCCAAAGCACAAGTAGAATTTTATATGAATCATTAACGATTTTATTGCTGTTGTAGGCTGCACCAGCTCTGTACACAAACAATTTCATACAACTGCTATTAAACACTTGGATTAAAGCTTCTAAATCATCCATGCTGCAGAATAGAACAGTGAAAGAAATACTGTGGGGTTACAAAGATCCTTTCTTGAACAAAGTCCCCTTCCCCTTGGACCCAGTCCTGGGAGTCTTCTATCCGGTAAGTGTTACCAGTGAGGAGGGAAAGCCTTCAGCTACTGTTTTGTGAATAAAGATCGAGACAACTGCTGTTAGGAAGAAAAAACATCCTTGTATGACTATGTCTAACTGTTATTCTCTCTTCTTGTGTCTGTTACAGTATAATGGCACATTTGATGGACTCTATAGAGTTTTTACTGGGAAAGATGACATAAGCAAAACAGCAATAATTGAAACTTATAAGAATAAAAGGTATAACATTATTGTATATATAAATGCCCACATTTTCAAACTATGGATTTTAAGGCTTGTTTCACTAACAAGTGTAGTTAAGTGGAAAATCTACAGCAATTCCAGGGAATGCTGCATCAAGACCAGGAGCAGCAAAATCACCTTCCCTTTTTTAGACTTCTATTCTGTTGTGAGCTTGGATCTAAGTCCTTATTTCTTTGATATAAAAAGTTGCTTCAGTTATTTAAGCTTAAGTAGCTAGATCCCTTTTCCCCTGTTCTACGAACTCACTTAGCTTATCTGAACATATGAATTAACATCACTGTCCTGTGACTTTGCTGATGAGTTAAGCTTGTATTGGAACAGTGAACGGAATGAAAGTGTTAAGTGGTATAATATACTACATGCAGCATGACATATTTTTTCCTTTTTAATCTTAAAGGAATCTTTCATACTGGGAAGGTAACTGTGACTTGGTTAATGGCACAGGTGAGTCTATTATTTTTTTTTTAATTTCAACATATTTCTTGATAACGGCAGGGGACAATTCTCAAGTTAATTCCCTTGGGCCTTTCTGTACACATTTAGTTCTGTATTCTGCCTATTAAATGTCTATATAAATATGTGCATATACTTACTGCTTACATACATAGGTGTTTATTACCTTACAGATATAGATTATTACACATTATTATGCATTATGTCATATTTTTATATATATGTATATGTAAGTATATATGCACACAAATACGCATTTCGATTACAGCAGACAGGAAGACACGCCAGAATTCAGCACTCCCTCTTTCTTTTAGTTGTCTACATTCCTTTTCTTGACTGTAGCAGTTGGAAACTATCTCTGCCTCGCAATGCTGCAAATTCACTTTCGCTGTTGAAGAATAATATAAAAAGTACCATAATGGATTCAAGACGAAGTTTCTCCTGAGTTTGAAAAGATAGCAAGAGTTAATGATCTGCAGAAATTGAGATGGCAAGGGAAAAGCTCCCAGGCAATCTAGTTTGGAGGTCATTAGCAGATAAAAAGGAAAGGAAAAGATTATTCTGGAATCAATCAACTGGAGAACATTTTAAAATCTGCTTTTACAATTAATATGAAAACAGTCAACCTGTTCAAGGGTATATTTATTCAAGGTGATATATTTGTTTCTTCTTGGTGAGTGAAAGTGTCACTTTGAAGACAGCAGAACCTGTTGAGTCTGGCTAGCAAATATCATGGAGCAGGTTTTTGCACTAATAAGTCTCACAGGCAGAGACCAAGAGCTCATTCATGGGGAAAAGGGCAGAACTATATTTAAAGATGTGTGTAGCATGTCTCTCTGTGAAGCATTAGCTGAATAAATTCAGAAGAAGCCACTAATTCATTTGGTGAAGTAGCATTTGGTAGTAGCAAAGGACATTGGACATTGGATGATCATTTGAAATATCTCTGTGATTTACTGTGTTCTAAGGAAAAGCTAAAAATCAAGTAGTGATCCAATATGCAAAGAGAAGAAAGGAGATTTTATAAGAGAGGTAGAAGAGAAACATCAGAGGAAGGAATGAGTCTTATGGGACTTTATCCTGGCAACAAGTAACAGAGGACACAAGAAACTTTGGGCAATTTAGCTTGCTTGAAAACCGCCTCCCAACAGGTCATCAATAAGAGGACCTGAAAACAAGCAGGTTTATTTTTGCTGTACTGTTTTATCTAAGGAGATCATTCTCTTTATATCTCACAGCATATGACAAGCGTGAGTTTCCAGAAAACTGTGGATGAGGAAACTTTAGCTCCTTTTTATACTATGTGAATATTTTTGAACCAGACAATGTTTTCTTAGGTTCTGGGACGTTTCTTCTATCTTATGGACCCTGAATCTCTTTTCCCACCGTCAGCTTTTTCTTGCATAGTTGATTGACAGAAGTAACAGTCAGGTAACTAGACTAAGAGCTCGAGTACAGAGAAACATAGAGCATCGTTACACAGTTCATGCGAACATTCAGCATGGCTGCTGATGAGAAGGCCCGTCTTTAGAGACCGTTACACTGTCTCATAAATGCATATGAGAATTCCTTTATATCTTGTAAACTTTCACACTAAAGAGGAGTTTTTGATAATTTTTGCTAAAGCAAATAACCAGATAAGAGGGCTTGAAATGAGTCAACTTTTTCAAACTCTCCGAGTCTTCCACAATTCAAAAATAGAGCACGTCTCTAGGACAATCTTGGATCTTCTTTGAGACAAACTACTTCTCTCAGCACTGCTCAAGTGCCAGTACATAATTTAACTTTCTCCCTCTTGCCAGCTCGATTCAAAGATATTACAGATGTTTTTGATTCTTTGGTTATGATTGCTGAATAAGAAACTGAACAGAAGTTGTAGCAAGAAGTAACAAATGCAGTGGCTAGGGGCTTGTTGCAACTTCTTGTTTGGAAAAACTGCTGAGAGTCCTCTTGCCTAACTCTAGACACCTGCAGTGAAGAAATACACGTCTGAATTATTTATGTCTTTTTTTTTTTTTTTTAACTGAGTGTAGAAAAGCTCTCACCAAAGTTTTATTCCTCTGACCTATTTGGCATGTCTACTACTAGGTGAGATGAATTTGCTCTAGAAGAATTTCATTTTCTCCATTAACTATAGAGAGGATCTACACTTAGCCTAAGAGCTCCAGTTGGTCAGTCTTTGGTGAAAAAATAGTTGCATTTATTAAATATGTGGCTTTGAAGTCTAACTCCAAGTGAGCCATGTGTCTTTAGAAAGGTATTAAACCTCTGGACAGCATATGCCCTGAAGCAGTGGTAACAGGGAATAGGATTCCTACTGAGCAGGATTGTTTTTTGTATCCTCTATTTTAATTGGCATGATCATGTAATTTCACATCAGTGAAAAACTAGATGTCACAAATTGGCCTGTCTTCAAAAAAAAAGGTCAGTCTTATCTGAGAAGGTACCTGTCACTGTGCAATAACTTAAGTAAATATTTTCTCTATAAATGATTCAGTTTTATTTATCTTTTTTGTAGTTTTATGGGAAAGCAATAGCTGAACATTGAACTATAAATTAAATCATATCTTGTAAAGAAAATTGCTTTAAAGCTCTAAACTTTTTTTTCTAC
The DNA here is from genome assembly GCA_013389825.1 of Crypturellus undulatus. NCBI lineage: Eukaryota > Metazoa > Chordata > Aves > Tinamiformes > Tinamidae > Crypturellus > Crypturellus undulatus. The sequence continues at coordinate 94,997 of VWPW01029380.1, forward strand.
AGATGGTGCGTCATTTCCGCCGTTTGTTAAGAAGGACCAGGTACTGCACTTCTTCTCCTCTGATATTTGCAGGTATGCGGATCCCCTACTGCTCTGCATACATCCTTGCATGTACCACCAAAATGCTCTCTAGTTTCAGAGGGTCTTGCCTAGGCTCAGGCTGTTGAGACATTTCAGCAGAAATGTTTCACCTAAACGCCAGGAAATTAATGTGCATTGCTCATGATTTACAGTCTGATTCTTCTACTTTTATTTATGCCAAGAAGCAAGGTGTTTATAGTACCTGCTATTTCAGGTAGCTACTCATATATATATACCTCTGCCTGATTTCGCAGAGATAGTGGTTCACAGAATGAGACTTATGAAAGACATTGAGGTCCACTTGGTTCAAAGTCTTGAACTTTTTTCAAAACCAGGATCCAGCTTAAAACCTGCCTTATTTGGTTTGCGAATGCAATTTACCCTTAGGAACAGATAGATCAGGAAGCAGTTAAGCTCATCTTGAGGATTTCAGTAGAACATCATCTGCACAAAACAGAACTCACTGTCAACAGCTACATACTCAAAATTGCTTTCTCACAGGATATTTTGGTATATTTTATTTTTATATGTTTACAAACTAACAAACCTGCTTAATTCATCCCATGCTGATAGATTTTCAAGCTGATGCTTCTACTGTGGCTATCCAGTGTCCCCATGTTCTCCAATGGGATAGCTGAAAGCAATGTTAGAAGATCTAAAGTGCATGAGAGTATATTTACTTTGGGAGGTTCAACCACTTTGTTTGTTTTGCTTCCTGGAAACAGCTGCTTCCTTCTGACTAGGTTTAAGGTGGACTGCTTTGAAAATTGATTATTTTTAAATATATATACATATATATATATATATACTTTACCTTAAGCTTTAACTGTGAAGTAATTTGAGCCCCCAAACTGGAAGACATTTCTCTAACTGCAGAAAGTAATTACTATGTCTTTGGATCAGTTTGACGCTCTTTGAGAGGTACCTCTGACTAACTCTTCTCACAGTTACTACAGAATGAAGAAGAGCAGTAACGGTCTCCCAAAGTTTTACTGTTAAATGGTTCACGGAAAGATATTCTGGCTACACTGCAACACCTAGAATGTTTGTTTTTCTTGGCTATAATACAAGCATTACTGCACAAACTGCATGAGTATGTAACAAATAAACCTATATAATACATGATAATAATTTGACAAAGAGAAGCATGCTGTGTCCACTATGAAGCTTAGATTGATATCATTAGGTCATTATAAAAAGAAGAAAAGTAGCAGAGGTGATTTTTTTTGGTAAGTACGTATAATGCAAACCTAAAAAAAACAAGAAACATTTTATAATCACAGTGTTTTCTCTGTAGATAAAGGAACTGTTAATTAGTTTACAGTTTAATATTTATTAGTATAAATATTTTTGTCTTCCTTTTTGTGTATTCATATGCTTGCACATGCTTGTATATCTCTTCGTGCTCTTCATGACAGAGGATCCCCTCTGTGAACGGCTGTTAGCAGTGTCAAGGCCATTGGGTCTCTCAAGCAATTTTTTTACTATAAGGGAAAGACAGTCAGAGGATCCTTAAGGAGTAATGCCACGGGTTCAAATTTGTAATCCAAATGACTGAGACGTATTTCACAGTCAGGTTTATCTCACATTTCTCATATTTCTTTTATTCAGATCCATCTATGGAATTTTCCATAGCAAGCAAAACGTGAAGGGGATCCCTCTCTACCGCTTCACAGTTCCCCGTGAAGCGTTTGCATCACCTACTGAAGTTGCAGATAATTATTGCTTCTGCACAGACCAACTCATTTCAAAGAACTGCACATTAGCTGGAGTCCTGGACATCAGCGCCTGCAAAGCAGGTATAGCAGTGACCCGGAACTGCAGAATAAGCCATCTGCCTAGGGACATCTCTCAAGGTCCATGTGGCCTGTAGCTAAGGTGTTACTTACTCTAAGGCCCCAAGCACTTGTGTTTATCAGTGAACTCTTTCATAGATTGCCTGTGAGTGCTTTCACTTTTCCATAGCCTCATTTCCCAAAATAAAGACTATAAGATTTCCATTCTACACACTGTTGTGAAAAATAAAATCACGGTAGTAAAGATGGTAAGTTGAAATTGTAGAAATGCACAAATAGAAAGAAGAGGGATTTCATAGCTACTGCCAAACAACCAGAGATATTCACAGTCTATGTATTTGTGATAATTTTCACACACCAGGTATTAACCATATGAGAAGCTGAGAGATGTTATTGGCTTAATTTAGCACAAGTATAATAAACTGAACACATACAGAGTCTGAGTTTGGTGCAGAGTATGGTGCATGAGTTCCCTTTTGGTTTTCATCTTACTAAAACAAGATCATGAAGGCTGGGAAAAATAATGAAGGTCTCGTTCTCACCTGAGTGTGGAAATGGAAGCACTTCCAGCCCCACAGTTTAAGCAGTCAAATGATACTTGCAACTATAGTTAATTTCACTCTACAAATTTTCTTAATGCAAGTAGAATTACAGAAGTTCTCAAATTTTTTGTTTTAGTCTATTGATAGGGTTAGATTTTTTTATGCACCTTTGTAGCTAAATATGTTTGCATGGAAAATAGTCTTCAGAAGATGAACAGTGAAACATGCCTTAAAGATTCAAATAAGTTTATCTACTTTTCCAAACAGGACGACCAGTGTATATTTCTCTTCCGCATTTTCTTCACGCAAGTGATGAGATATTGCATGCTGTTGAAGGCCTGAACCCAAATGAGGAGGAGCATGATACATTTTTAGACATAGATCCTGTAAGTCTAAATATTTACAACCTGCAACTAAGTAAACTAGCAATGCATAAATTTAGTAGAATAAATCTTTTAACAAAGGAATGAACAAAGGAGACAGTATTTTCAGGCTTTCTTTTTAAGACTTGCTCACAAAGGTGTTTAGCTCTTAGCAGGGGAAATTTAGAGCAAATTTTTTTCTTATTCTGACTTTTGAAGTTTGCAAAATAAATTTGGATTTTTACTCATTAATAATACTGAATTAAATGGATTCTGAAGGCTTTAATGTATGCTATGAGGTTAACCTGTGATTTTCAGGTACTTTAATAACATTCTCTTCTACCAAAACCTTCTGTTCCTTCTATACTTTATGTCTTTCATTTTTGTATAAGTAGCAATTTTGGTATAATTAATATTACAACTGAACTAAATGAAATAATACAGATCAATTTATTTCAAAGAAAATGACTAGAACTCTGAAGTGTAAACAGTTGTCTGATTGTAAAACAGACTTAATATATTTGTTGTAACTCTGACTATCAAGTAGAGCTCCTAAAATGAATGAATTTAGATAGTACTGACTGATGGTCTCCAGTTTCACGTTTACTTCTGTCCCAGTGCTTTGCATTCCTGATTTTCAGTGTGTTATTCAATCAATCATCCGAGTTGTCTGAATTATATTATGAATTCTAAGGTTTCAAAGTTTTATTTTACTCTGAATTGGCACAAAAATGTAAAATTCAGAAATTTCGACCAAAAGCATTTTTTTAGTCATATAATCTAATAGTTAACAACCTACCTTTGGTGAGGAAATCTGAATTCAAGACTTTGTTTCACTGATTTAGAATAGAGACATCTACCTCAAATTTCTTAGACCTGAGCTGAAATAATCAAGATTCTGTCTTTTTTTTTTTTTTTGGAGGGCAGAGTGGGAAAGAAGTAGATGATGAAGAATAGCACTCCACTTTCGTTTTAATATGCTTAGAAAATACTTTCAAATGTTAATTTTTCTTCTTTTCTGTACCATGAAATTAAACTTATCGGAAGAGAACATTAAGTATGTTCTCAAACGGGGGTGGGGGCTGAAACTGATATGTTTATATGAATCATTATAATATCAGGATTGATTTAACATTTTTCAACATTAATACCTTTGATATTAAACTCCTGATTGAAAAAGTTACTATAATAAATCCACAAGATCTAAATCTCTGAGAAGAATGAAGCACTCTTGGAAACATATTTTATGAGAATGTAAGCATCAGAAGCATAAGAATAAGAGTTTGTCTACTACAATGTTCTTGACACAGTTCATAGTTTAGGCGTATGTCTCCAGTTCACCAAACATAAAGTAATACGTTTTGTTTTCTTTCCGTCCTCAGATCACTGGTTTTACATTACGATTTGCCAAAAGGCTTCAAGTGAACCTCCTGGTAAAGCCTGCACCAAAAATTGAGTAAGTACTATTTCAGTATTATGTTTCTAAGTACTTTCTTCAAGATTGTTGATCGGTCTAAAAGGGTATTGATAGAAGTGAGTGTGAAAAGAAGGAATGAAAATACCTTTCCAATGCCTTTTCAACTTTTTTTTTTTTTTTCAAAAATTACAAGTGTGACTTTCTGGTGAACATAAATTTCAATGAAAGCCCAAGCCTTCTATTGCTAGGCACTACATTACTATTTTAATGCACATTTGATATCCACACAGAAACTCACAATAGAAACATATACCTAACGCTAACTGTCTTACAAAACCCAAATGAGGTCATGACGACAAAGATCTATTTTCTGTAATAAATCAAATAAGAGATATAAATTATGATTTTGTTGTCTTTGCGTGGATTTTATTGACAGGGTTAAGGGGCTGCTAGCTATTTCCCTTTTCTCTGTTGCTTACATGCACAGACTCAGTGCAGGCTGGGCTCCAGTTCATCTCATAGGTGAACGTCACACAGACCTTTATGCCTTCCCACCAACACCTGGCCATGTCCAGCCTTTCGTCTGAGTATCTACACACAGAGGACTAGATAGAAAGAGACAGTTGCCTCATCTGTAAAATGGCCACTATTAATTGTAGGCTTTTTATTTCCAACTCAAAACTATACTAAAAAAAGGAACTTCCTGGAAGATATAGCCAGGTGGTTACTACATGTGAAATATAGTTAAATGGAGACTGGGACTATGTACCATACTAATGGTTTGCCATACCGTAATGTTATACTTGTTTTATTTTCTCATTTCAGAGCTTTATCGAAAGTTAAGAATCCTTACATTTTTCCTCTTCTTTGGCTAAATGAGGTTAGTATATTTTTTGTCTATTAATCTTCATGGTTAATATGGCAAATCATGGAAATCTGTTAGAATAAAATAAAATAAAATGAAATAAAATAAAATAAAATAAGATAAAATAAAATAAAATAAAATAAAATAAAATAAAATAAAAATTAATCTAACCTTTTCAGTCATGATAACCTGAAATCAGTCAATTATACTCATGTTATAGTATGCACATGCCAAGAATGCTTCCAAGATGGAGGATTTGCATGTTCAGCTTTCACCTATGATTTTCTTGTACTGTTTCAGTCTGCCGTTATTGGAGATGAAAAAGCAGAAATGTTCAGAGGTAGAGTCACCAATCGGGTCCAGATGCTGAGTATTCTGCAGATGGCATTAATCATCGCAGGTTCTGTGCTGTTCCTCGCATTCATGGTTTCCTATTTCATCTGCAGATCAAAGAAATTAAAATAAGTAAGTAATTTTTCTGATTTTTTCAGTAACATTTCCTCAGGTTTTCACGAAGTTAAACATTAGATAGTTAGCTTCCTATTTTTCAAGTGCTAGTAATGTTCAGTTATCATTTCACTTCACTTCTCATGTTACCAATGATTTAGATACCCTGGCTAATGTTTTCAAGTTCGGCTCCCAACCTTATCTTTCAGGGTGCTCTTTATATACCCAGCATAGGCTGTTGGGAATTTCCAAACCAGCAATTTGATCTTTGTGACTCAATGAAAAAACAACATTTTGTCCAAGAGAGTTAACTTTTCAGGAGTGCCCTGTGTTTCTGCAGGATAGAGGCCACACTACTTCAGACTTCAGTGTTTTTCCAGGACATATGCCTGGCTGGGTGAGAAAGTCCTCTGTAAAAGCAGTTTTTTGTACATGGGCTGGGTAAGGTCTCTTGGATAGTCTTTCAGTCTTGCATTACTTTCACATTTACCAGGAGTTACCAGCTCCTGAACTTACCTGTCCCATTAAGACTAAATACAGCTCTACAAGGGGTAGAAAACCAAGTGCACTGACATCAATAGAAATGAAGAAGTCTTTGGGAGTGGTTTAAAAAAAAGTGCAGAAGAATGAGGACTTCATTGAAAAGTGCAGTAAAGAGACATTTTTAAGGGTGTTGCTTATCTCATTAGGAAGGGTACTTGCCTTATAACTTGCTAAATTCTGATTTTGTTCCATTACAGGTAAGAAAAAAACAGAAAGAAGGAAAGAAAAAGACTTTAGAGGTAGGCAAAAAGACAAAAGAGACAAAAGATGATCCAAGGCACACACAGTCTACATTTTATGGAATTCAGCATGCTTTTCCATTCTGAGAAGACCAACTCACTAACCCAGATAAGCTGATGTTTCCAAAGGCCCACATTTCTGATGTCACTAAAGGGGCCACCAAGGAAATAACTTTCAGATAACTTTTATTATATGAACTTTGTTACAAATTTTAAGTGACATTAAAGTAGACTGCAACTGAGATGCTGTCCGCCTTCTGCCATTTATGCAACTTGCTACTTTTTTTCGTCTGCAATTCGCGAGACAAATGAAAGCCGATTGCTGATGTTCTGCCTCTGAGCATAGGCTGGGGAATGACAACATTGTTGAGCTCATGCTGTGCTCTAGATGCTCTGACTGCAAAGTTTTCCTTCTGTTCCTTCAAGGAATGGAAGCTGCTGCAATAGAACCGCTCTCTGTCCTCTCTTCAGGGATGTGAATTGTGTTGAATGTGAAGTTTATTACATAAAGTTACTAACTGTAATAAATGATGTTAACAGAAGACTTGCTAAAATATTTGCTTTATGCATTTATGCAGAGCTGGCTCATGTACACATGAAGTCCTCACAGGTTACCAGGGTCACCAACATTTGGGTCTGCTACTGATCTACTTTCCAGCTGCCAACCTGCTCCACTGCTTCCTGCCAGCTCCCCTTTCTAGCTCTTCCGTCACCACAAAGGTCTATTCTGTCCTAAACCCACTTTGCCCGAGGCCTCCTGTAGGGAATAATCCAATATGATGCCCTAAGGGTCAAGAGAAAATATTCCAGAGTTCTAGACACAGGAAAGACTGAGTTCATGATTTTGATAAAAAAATCAGACCATCCCAACTCCTTCATATAGTAGAAGAAAAGGAAGACAGGTAGACCCAGCTCTTCACTGATTAGCTGTCTGCTACAAGGAAAGATGTGCAATTATCTGTTTAATGAGGTGCATCAGCCAGTAGACAGATAGCAAGCACTGCCATTTGTGTAAATGATTTACTTTTTCATTTAATTTGTTTGTCATATATTGGGAATCAGAATCAGTAGGAGAGTTTTTGAGAAAAAGAAAAGAGAGACTAAGCGGTAGTGATTTTAATCCCATGTTCTCTGTGGAAGAGATGTCTTAAGTCCAATGGGTGCATTGGAGCTGATGGATCATAGAAATCCTTAGAGAATTTTCTTGAAGGCAAGGTTTCATACATGGTTGCATTATTTTTATAGCCATGAGTTAGAAAGTTTCAGCAAGAGGGCGGGAGATGTGAAGCAACCACTGCACTGAAGGGAAGCTGTGCTTTTAAGTAGAAAGCTAACGTGATTGATTGCTCGTGGTTGTAATGAGTGAAAAACAAGCCCTTGCTCTCTTTCTACATCATTGTTGGTGCATGTATAATACTTTGTTCCTGCGGTAGCCCAGGGATGTTTGAAGCAAATTAAATCTCCCTAGAAGCCTCTGGACTGGTCAAAAAGGTATGAGGACAAATATAAAGGTTTTGCTTGAAGTCATTAAGTCAGCTCCTCTTAAGATGTGCTATAGAGCTCTGCTATAGTTCAAGATCTGACAACAAGTTTTTTTCTATAGTAAAATGATTTCTTTTGTACTAGTGTTTGGTGGTGGGGTCTTTTCTCCAAAGGAATAACAGCAAAGGCCCCACTGATTTAGATATACTAGCATTTCAACTTCATTTTTTTGGCTTGAAATCTACTGTCACCAAAACAGCGTTTGCTCTGTTAGTGTTGCTTTGCACTTTTTAGTGATCCAGCAACAGGGATCCATGAAGTCAAGTGATCATTTTAGATGTCTCAGGGCCAATTTTACATGCACACAAATAAGTTTGTTCATATGTAAAATCTCATTGATCTCAATGCAGGTTTGAGGTAATAAACCATGTTCAGCACCTAGACTGCACTTGAATTACAATTAATATTTTTCTCTGTCCAGAGCTTTGGTTACAGTTATTTTTAATTCATGTTATTAAGGCTAATGTTAATTATTTGCATTTTTTAAACCACATGTGGAATAAGCACTTGTTAGAAATTTTAATGAACTCAATAAAAAAGAAAACAAAGCTCAAAATCTTCTTTCTGAGATTCATGTCGAAGTGTACAGAAATTCTTCTGTGTTGGATACTGAACTTGTATTTCTTTCCTTGGTGTTTTGGGTATGTTTTTCATTTTCTAGAGACTGATTTTATAAATTGATGAATAAAGGAACTTACAGATAACTTTACTATATCCATGTACTCACTGCCCATCACTGTTGCTTAGAAGTGACACCAAGTTCCCTTTAGTGTTCTCCCCTGATGTGTCATAAGCACTGGGGACAGAAATGCAGTATTTATATTCTGGATTACAAGGAGGAGGAGGCTGTGCCTTTGAGGGCAGAGCACTGGCATGCCTAAACTGAGCATTTTGGGAGCGATCCCAGGATACAAAGCTCCAAGGGAGACCTTCTTTCAGTTCCCTTGAATGGGAGGTGTTGCAGTGTGAGCCCATCCAGAGATGTATTTCGACACCCTACACCCTTCTGCTACCGGTGCTGGCCAGGCAGGTTGCAATGGGAGGGGAGCCCTGGCAATGCTCGCGCTCACGTTCTCCACCCGCCCTAGTCCTTTGTGGGTGAAAACCACTGGGTGAAGCCTGATCTGACCCAAGTTCCGGCCAGCCTATGTTCTCCTACACCCCAGAGCAGGTGTGCCAGCCCCGGCTCAATAAAGCCCTTCATCTCCAACTATAATTACTCTTTCAAAGCCTTTCTTAAAACCTGTTCTTCTCACTAAGCCTACCAGTGCCTGTCCAGGTCAAGTAAACATGTTGCTACACTCTGGAAAAGAAAAATGATGTTTTGCTTGTCCTCTTAATGGGGAAACAAGGCAGGGACTTGTTTTATTGATAGATGCACACGTTGTCAGTATTTAATAATGAGTAACTTCGATAACTATTGAAACTTGATTAGGGCTTTGTTTCAGTTACCAGAAGCAAAAAGCAGATTACTCACATTTACAAAGTTCAAACTGCATTTATAGATCTCTTTCCATACCAGATGTGCCTGATACTCTGTGGCAATGTCCTCTCCCATCCCAGACCTAAATAAGCCTCCTAGCAGCATCAGGCTGCAAACTTCCTCCACTCTCCTGTCCAAGAAAGAACACAAATGCTTTGCAGTGGGCGCCACCCAAAGGGCATACATTTTTTCACAACTTCCTATGCATCATTTTGAGCCCAGATAGACCAGAATAATGCTGCCTAAATTTCTTCTTCTTGTTCCAGTTGACACAATCCTCCATAATTATGTCACCTTAAAATCAGCATGAGAAAAAACACGTCCTACACTGCTGCATACTGGATTGTCAGCTTTCTGCTAAGGCAGAACCTATGACCCTACTGACACTCTGGAGTGTTTTGCTGAAGCTAGGATTTCCTTGGATTGTGAAGTGGGATTTACCGGACACGCAGTTGATGCAACAGAGGCGCACCCTGAGTTTTCAGGACTCTGTTTCTTGCCCAACAAGCACTTATGTAACAATGAAGAGATGTGGGCAAATCAGGACATACATATGTATGTGACTCAGGTTTTGGATGCAGCTAAAACACATTTGCTATCTCAATCTTACTGGATTGTTTGTGGGTTATGGGTAGGACTGGGAAAATCTTTTTTTTTCCTTTATTTTTCTTCAGTAATTTTTCTAAATAGAATGTTCCCATATTTTCCTATTTTCCTTGTTAAATATTTCCAAAGGAAAATTTCTTCACTATTTCATGGTGCCATAAAAAAAAAAAAAAAAAAAGATTGTATCTCAAAGTAGCAGCTGAAGATATAGACCTGCAGGACTTGCTTCTACTCTGGATTCTCTCATTAAAACCATTTATTTTTTTCTTTTTTTTGTGTGACCTAACATCAAATGTGGAACGTATATTCTTCTGCATGTTCACCCTGCAGACATAGCTATTTGCCTACGCACTGCTCACACATTGGCTCTGCTTTGGAAAATTAGAAATTATCACCCCACTTAAAGCACACTCACAACCTACCTGACTATAATGTCGCACCAGGTGCATTTTGTTCTACAGCCTTGCTGATCTCAGCCTAGATGTCTTTACCAGGATAAAGTGACACTGTAGACATCCATGGGCTCACACTGATAGAAAGCAAGTACACAAAGGGAATCAGAAGCTTCTGTTATTATCGTGAAACTCACTAGGAAAGAGCCTTTCATAAAGCATATACTTCAAATCAGTGCCAACTTGGTGCATTTAGGAGGGTAATTGAAGAAGTTTAATCCAGACACCATCAAATCTAAGGGGCAGCAGACAAAAACTTCCCTGAGCACCAAGTAGCTTTGCTGAACTGATGCAGACACCTACCTTTAGGATAAGGTCATTTGGTGTCCAAGGGAATCCTGAAGGAGCCATATCTTTGTACACAATGTGTATGATCTTTCTTGCTTCAGCGGTAGAGAATAGCAGGAAAAATGTATTGATGACTAAGGTGACCTAGGCCTGTTTAGCCTTGAGAAGAGAAGATTAAGAGACGATCTCATCAACGTGTTCCTGAGGGGAGAATGCAGGGAGGATGGGGCCAAACTATTCTCGGTGGAGGCCAGTGATAGGAAAAGCGGTAATGGGTATAAATTGAAACACAATAGGTTTCATCTCCATGTGAGGAAGAACGTCTTTGCTGTGAGGGTGCCAGAGCCCTGGCACAGGCTGCCCAGAGAGGCTGTGGAGTCTCCTTCTCTGGAGATCTTCCAAACCCGCCTGGATGCCACCCTGTGCCCCGTGCTCTGGGTGTCCCTGCTGGAGCAGGGCGGGTTGGACTAGGTGATCTCTAGAGGTCCCTTCCAGCCTCAACCATTTGGTGATTCTGTATCATCTGGGAAGTAGAATGCAGTATCTGGGTTCTAACAGCTCCTATTTTTAGTAGAATTCATTTAGATTATGCTTGCTCAGATTAAACATGCTCTGTCTTTCAGGTCATTCTTTCAACTGAAGCTCAATTTGTAGACATTCTTATTAATACAGGAAGATTAAAGGGATCCTGGCCACATTTTGTGCATTGCTTGGGAAACAGAAATAGAAATAGAAACGGTTATGTTGGACTTTTACTAAAAATAGTCCCAAAATAAACACTAGAAACTCTTTACCTCACTTTCTAGCTGGGTGCAGGAATTGCAATACAAACGATAAGAACACTTTTTCCTTAAAAATGAGATAGATATACCACTTTGGGGCATTTACACATTCTATGGCTCAGCACACTAATTTTTATGAATCCAGGTAACATCCCAATTCTACTTTGTCCTGCTAGGGCTCAGCACCTTTAGCAGCGGCTACCAGAATGCTTAACATCCTGTTTGATGCAGCTGAGACCCGCCAAGGGCTTGCTTCTCTGGAATACCTGCATGAGGAGGCTGGTTGCAGGTCCCTGGTGTCTGGCTAGGCTTCACAGAAAGATAAAGAAGGGCAAGTCTGCACAGAGGGTTTAGCACGGTAATGCCGCACACCCACGTGGAAAACTTTCAAGAGAACGTTTAGCTCAGAGTCATCTGCTGAGCGTGCCATTCCTGTAAGCTGTGCTTCTTCGCGTCACGAGTTTCATTAGTGGTCTGTGGCTCTGAGGTAGTTGAGGGCAGATCACACTGGGTTAAAGTCAGATAGCAGGTAACAGCTGTTATTCAGTAATGGCTGTTCATTCACTAATAGGTGAAGATTGGATATTTTAAATTCTCAGCCTTGACTGAAACTCAGAACGAGTCAAATGGATGAGTTTTAACCACATGTGGTGGTAACACCTTAAATTCATCCGAGTTTGTACGTCAGCCTCTCTGATGCAGCACGTGCAGCAGACAGTTTAAGATACTCTCTTCGTCCATCAGGTCTGTTAAATGGTTTTGTGAACATTTAGCTGTCTATAACTGACACTATACCTCAATTNTTTAACCACCTGTGGTGGTAACACCTTAAATTCATCCATCTGAGTTTGTACGTCAGCCTCTCTGATGAAGCACATGCAGCAGATAGATAGTTTAAGATACTCTCTTCTTCCATCAGGTCTGTTAAATGGTTTTGTGAACATTTAGCTGTCTATAACTGACACTATACCTCAATTGAAAGAGTAAACACATTTGAGGAAAAGGAAACAAAAACCAACAAAAAAAGAATAGCAACAACAAAACTAGGCAGAGGGAATCGTTCCAGAGGAACATTCCAGAATCATCTGGAACATCTTGTCTTAATGATTCTCCAGTTTTCTCATCCTGGCTGACCACTTTTGGAATAGCGTTCCCTTTTGTTTTTCCCTCAGACCTATCTCATCATCCTCCTTTTCTGGGCAGCATTCTCTGAAAATATCTATTTCAGTATAACTTGATAGTTACATTGCTTGATAAGAAGCTGGTTTGATAAGAACCTGTTCAGTCTTGCCATCGATTATTCTCACTCATGCCAACAGTGCTGATCGGCACATGCCTGATCAGGAGCTCATTTTGCAGCCCTAATTGGCTCTTGAACCCTTTATGAGTGCATTACTGGAATAGAACATATAGAATATAGAATAGAATAAATGGTTTTAAAATAAAAGCTATGAAGTGGGGAAAGAAGAAAGAAGAAGGAAGGCCAACTCCAGTGGCAATGACCATGACTTCCTACAAACCCAATCGAACAGATGTAACAGCAATTTCTGAGTCCCCCAGTGCAAGGCAGTGAGGACAGATATACTCTGAAATATCAGGGCAAGGAGCACTGCCCCAGCTACAGGAAGGAGTATGCGGATGAGTGGTTACAAAGCGAAAGAGGCTGCAGAGCAACAGGAGAAGAGCCACCAGGATACATTCAGGGACTCACACGGACAGAAAGCAAGCATACAAAGGGACTCAGAACCATGACATTGCACAGGCTGGGGCTCCAGTATCACCAGGGATTTTGCTGCTCCCACTCATCAGCTGCTCACTGCTGATATCCCACCAAGTGTATGAGTGCTGTATGCGTTTGCAAGCTAACCAGAGAAAGCAGGGAAGGCAGGGAAAGCAGACGATGAATAGCCTGAATTCCCTGCCTGTATAAATATAACATCAAAGGACATATATTTTTTTTGTTTGTTTAAGTTAAATTTAACTCCATATAGTCAAAATTGCTCCCCTGACCAAATTATCAAACAATGCCATTCCTTAGCTCTGCTGTTTTAACCTCAGGAGCTCAATCCTTTTGCCAGGTGACATCTAGCGCCATTTGCAATGTGGAAGGACATCCCAACAGGCTGAAGTAGACAAGAAGTGTCTGAGTCTCCAGGAGAGCCCTTATCATATGATTAGTCATTCCTGGATGTCTCAAACAGGCTACATGGCACTAGGGAAATCTTCCTGGACAATATTATTAACAGCTTCTGTAGTTGTGTTTTTCAAGACTGGGCTCTTCGATGCAGGTCTTTCTTAGGCAGAGGACAAGGCAGGAAGAAAGATAATAAGACACTAAAATCCTGAAAGATGGTGGATTTTAAACCTACTTAAGAAGAATTTTTGGCAAACTTTGGCAGAGTGCCACTGAGACTGCTGGTTTTGCACATTCCCAACTCAGGCACCCATTTCTCCCTTCCTGAGAAGTCAATTTACCACCATAAATATAGGACTAGATGCCTAAAATTTAAGTCCTTTGCTGTTTTTGCTTAATGTCCTTTAATAGATCATTCTCTAATGCTCTTTCTAGGCAGAAGGGAGAATGAAACAAAATTATAAGAATACACACCTATATAGTTCTGAAACAGATTTATGTAAACCCCTCTTGGAAATCGCTTCTAAGCATGTTTCACAACTGTTTACTGGATGTTCAAAAACACCATTTAAGACAAAATACTCTGTTGCAGCTTGAAACCTTAAATGGCCACTAAGGCGTGAAAATGTAAAATTCACAGTTTTGACTGTAGTGGATTTCTTGCAACATGTGCACCCATGCAACAGCACTCAGGAACATAACACGCCTGCAGCAAAGGGCATAGGTCAGTGGTCTGCAACTCAGTAAGTTGCTACTCAGGTTTTAGGAGCAATGTGGAGCTCAAAAAATAAGCCCAAGAGGAAACAGTGAATATTTCTCAGTGAGAAATTGTAGAGTTGCGCACTACTTCCAAGCTTCACTCAGGAAAGGAAAATGGGATGGGTGAGAGCTTCAAATCCCTCCTGCTGATTCCTCAAAACACTTACACTTGCTGTTTTAGAAAAGGAGGGATGAGACTCTGAAGATTTTCATCTCAAATTTCCTGCTACCATTACACTGTCCTCATAAATAACCTAGAACTCTTTTTGTAGACATTTTTTTGTAGACATTTAGTGTTCACTTAAATTCCAGGCCTTGCCATGCAGTTTCTGTAGTGAGCACTAGATGGCAATGCTACATCTAAGGCTGACAGTCTCTCCAAAATGCCTGTTGAGGCAAAGCTGACTCTACGCTTGGGTTAGGGTGGATACGCTTGGACGTAGTGAAATTTTAACTGAGGCCCATTTTTCCATTAAATCTGGAGCATAAAATAAGCATTGCATCACTGTCTCACACAGCTTGGTAGTCTTGCAATAATTACTTAATTTGCTCATATATGTTCATATAGAGGCTCTACAAAAAACAGATATTATAGAGAATATTCATTTAAAAAGTAATTACTTCTGAAGAAATAATAAAACACATGAACTGAGAGAAATCCCATGCTCACAGGTTTGAAACTAACATATAAAAGATTTCACTATGTGACTGGTGTCCCAGGTGGCCCTGTTGCCTCTTTTGCCTGTACCAGAAGCTGAGAGACAGGTTGAACACAACCCACAAAGGACATACAGGGTTTGGCACATTCATGCTGAGCAACACCAGCTGGCACCCCTTACCATACTTAGAGCAACACATCCCACTTTCCAAGGGTCCCCCTGTTTTATACTCCATTCTCCACCCAGGTTATTCACCTTATCTATTCGCCTTATCTACATCTCTCTGCTTCTCTTGGCTGTGACCACATCTGACCATGACCTGTTGGAGCACTTTTAAACTCAGTTTTACTTCCACTGCTGAGAATCCTTGAAATGGCTCTAGATGCATTTATGCAGTTTGGCAGTTAAAATATTCACTTAAATATGGTTACAGTATCCCTCCCCAGTTTTCAGTTGCAAATCTGGGCCTTAAATGAGATTCTGCCTTCATTGAAGAATACGTTTTGGTTTTAGAGAAAGGAGGTTATGTTTCTATCTTCTGTATCCAGAAAGTACATATATACTACGATAAAAATGGACAGACAGATGAATTTTCAGGTGACATGTCTGCACCAATTATAACAGCACCCAATGAATTGCGCACCAATGTCCTGAATGACAAGAACTAAAAATTCATGGACAGTGCAAACTTGACTTATTTGTAGCCTACTTTCACAAACCTATCTACTGGCTTTCAGTAGAGTTTTCCAGTTCAGTAGGATTTGAGCTATTCCTGATCCCAGATACGCAAGCCCTGCTGAGAACC
This sequence comes from Crypturellus undulatus, assembly GCA_013389825.1. Lineage (NCBI taxonomy): Eukaryota > Metazoa > Chordata > Aves > Tinamiformes > Tinamidae > Crypturellus > Crypturellus undulatus. The sequence continues at coordinate 110,799 of VWPW01029380.1, forward strand.
CGGCAGCTCAGTGCAGCTCAGGGTGGTTGAGAGCCTGTAGGCTCAGAGTGCAGGCACAGCACGCTCCAGCCTGAGCATAAGACCTTGCAGACATGCTGATTTTCAAAGTTAGGCTACAGGTAAGCCAGATCTGACTGATGTTTTGATTATGTCACCATTCACCAGCAGCCATTTATTATGGAAATAAAGTATCTATAATCCAACTGAGTGTTTACCAATCAATTTATTGTCTCTAACCATAACTTGCATGCACTTCTCAGAGTTTTAGTCATAGAACAACATCCTCTCTTTTGCTTAGAACATAAAATTTTTTAAAAACCATATTATATGTTATTCCTTATGTGAATATATTTTTAAAGCTAAAAAAAATAAAAAATATAAAGCTACATGAAAAGACTATTAAAATGATTTGTCAAAAATTGGTTTCCCTCACAAGGAAAATGTTTTGATAATCATTTCAAATAACATTTCAATATTGACATAACTGAGGGAACAGTTGGCAACTTTTGATTTCCCCTTGAAATTCAATCATTTAATATCAAATCAAAGAAGGAACAATAAAGTTTTGTTGAATTTGACCAGCTATATTTCCTGGGCTGATTATTTGTATATGTGTGGAAGAGGTAACATGTATATGTGCATGTATGTGTTTGTATATCATTACTGACCCAAAGCTCAAGCGCAGAAAGAGATGCTGGAGGTTTGTGCTTAACTAGGCATGGGCTCTGATCTCTCATTCCAGTGAGATGACGTGCTAATATCTAGGTGAGAGCACTTCTTATAGCGCTCAGGAGGCCCTTTAGAAGGATTAATGATTGTTTTATTTTTCAGGCTTAATGTAGCTATCATCACACAGCTTGAATTATAAAGATAGAGAGGTAGCACTAGGCTCTAAATTCAGTTCTCAGAGAAAGACAGGCCAAGAAGTTACCCAAAAAGTTATCTGTGTTGCTAAACAGACAAGGTGCTGAATGATGAGCTTGTTCAAGATTCTCTCTCTGGTTTTAGTTTCAGTGCATTCCTGGATGTCCTGAAGATACCGCTTCTGTTAACCAGAAGGAGTCTGGTAGGAGAAGGATGGCTGTAAGTATGCTGTACCAACTGCAAGTGTTATGGAACTTTCTGGTAACAGTTGGATTAGGTTTCCACCCTGAATTTTACAGTCATTTTGTATAAAATCTCTCTTATGACTTTTTATATGTAATTATCAAATTGGTAAACTGGTCTTTGCATATATTTTAAATATGGAATCTGTGCCTTTAACTAGTGGCTGAACTTGCCCTACTTTTTGCAGAAAATCAGCAATTTTTGAAAAAGCTTTATCCAGATGAACTTAACTTGGAGCAGAGATGACTCTGTGTAGAGCTGGTGAAGGCCTTCATGCTGTTGCATTTTACACATTGCCACAGAAATTTGTAGCCATTATTCAAATCAGATGTGCAAGTGAACTTTGCTGAGCTGTTAGGCATGACCGAAGCTAGGCACGCGGTGGCTGGGCTTTCCTGCTGAAGAGGGACCATCCAAACTGAGTGTTAATGGGCAAGGACACTATTTGCAGGACTGAGGAGAGTGGACATGTGTTAAAAATGACAGATACGTAACATTACTAGCTTTGTCAGAGATGATTCATATGCAGCTGCCATCACACAAATTCACATGCAGGCTGCTGCTGCACCATGGAGCACGTGCAGCTGTTGATACAAAAAATACTGTTCCTCGCTGCTTCCATCTTCAAAACTCTGCTTCCTCCACAGTGGCCGCTGACAGCTTATCCAGACAGGCAGTAACAACCAACAAGCACCAAGGTCACAAACACCTGTACGTCCCTAAGGTGAAGGAAGCAGTTGCTGCACACAATCACAAAAAGTAGAATTACTCACCCTGATAAGGCAGGTATTCCCCATTGCCTCACTGAAAACACACCTCTGGCACTGCACACCTCATCACACCTGCCTCAGCCCATTCCTTCAGCCCTGATAACCACCCACTCTCCTGATAATGACTCTTTTTTCCAGCACCGTGTGCTCCTAGCACCTGGAATCCCCAGCTAGTAGTGCTAGAAAAGTAGGTAGTGGGGCAAGATGGGTGCATTTAAGGAGATAAAAGATCTCCTGGCATTTCACTGGGGCAAAACCCTGTGCTGTTGACTAATGTTCCCATCCTAGCTCAACCCAGTGAGAGATCGGGGAACAGGTGGTACCGACACATAGCAGAAATACTGCAAGTTCTTGCCTTTTCCCATCCAACTCCACCTACTCAGATGAGATTGATAACGTTCCTAAGCACCTTAGCTTGAAGAATTCCCATGTTTCAGCAGGAAAACCTGCCTATCCTGTTCCCACTGCTTTTCCGTGCAGGGTATTCGTGATCTATCGGTGTGCCAAGCGCTTGCTCAGGGTGGACCATGTGTCAACATGAGGAGCTGGAGAGCCCAGGGCTGGGCAGCCTGGCCGTGCTGAAAGCCCACGGCTGGGCCCACCTCTGAGAGAGGCACGAGGGTCTGCAGGTGCCTTCAATTTCTCGGCTTCTCAGGATTGGTAGAAGTACTTGAATAGAGTCAGGAATGTCTTGGCAGAATGGGCACATGTTAATAACTGTAATATCCACGGATGAAAAAGAAAACTCTTTACTCATCTTCCAGGCCGCAGCCTCAGTGAAATTGGTTCTTGGTCTCAGGGGCAGGCCTCAGGCCTGCATTTTCCGCAGGCAGCGTTTTTGTCTTCCAGAACATAAACCTTCATTCACCATGCATTTAAGACCCAAATCTTCAAAGAGATCTAAGCACTGAAGCACTATTTACATGTACGAGGCCTGTTAATTTCAATGGTATTAAATAAGAATTAGTCAGCTACCTGTTGATCTTAGGCCAAAGCTCAAGTAACTCTGATTATAAAGAGCCTTTAAAATGCAGCCCCAGCATGACTGATATGAGGCCAGCTTATATCCATCAAACCCAAAAGAGCAACTGATAAGTACAACCGAAAGCTGAGTGTAATGGATGCCATTTAAATAGCACAGGTTGGAACTGCAAACCATGTGTGAGCTACTGCAAATGTTTAACTAATCCATACGTGTGGTCCACCCCAGCTCCCATGAATGCAATGGGAGACTTTCCATTACCTCAAGTCAGTAGGTGTTCAGGCTTTTTACCTTAAGTTCCAGTTTTGTTGTTGCATTTATTTGTTTGGAGATCAAATGTTGGATACTGCTAGGTATGAACCTGGCTTTTATTTACTGAAGCTTCAAATTATGCTCTCCAACAAGAGCTTTTGGTCTTTTATGATTTTTTTTTCAGCTGAAAATCAGTGGGTTTTAGTCAAAGGTTAATAAATGTACCAGCTTTCAGCATCTGGAGAAATATTAGTCCAAAATAAATTGTATGCTTCACATATTGTTTAGCTCTGGTGTGGTCATTTGATTCCTGAGGAATGAACACATTCTGTGCGTGTAGAACAAACTCTTCACCCTAAGAATGCAATCTAGCAAACACCAGCTGCTAAGAGTTTTAGCCAATAGGGCAGGAGGAGAAAAAAAAGGAAAAAAAAAAAAAAAGGCTAGAAAGCTGTATTTACAGCTGCATTAACACTTAATACCATGAATTTCTTTCAGACTCAGAACAAAACTGACCTTTAAGAGTAGCAAACTTGGATCATAAATGCAAAACAGGGACTGATTATGAAAGCTCTGATATAAAGCAGGTTTTACTCTTACATTACTTGTCAAACCCTCATCTTGGAACTGCAAGGCTCCATGCTTGCCACGCTTTTCCAAGCAGATGATAAATCTGCCTGCTTTATGTGGCTTGATATGAGAGCACGGCTCGTGCTATTCTTTCAAGTAATGAAAACATGCCTGAGATCACAAGACTTTGTCACAGATAAAGGAGGTCCATCTCACATTGCTTTGTGCTCAGTGATACTAAGGGTACTGAAGTGCTGCTGGCCTATGCACACAGTCACTTATTGATTGAATCTGCAGATCCCGTTACAGCAAATGACATTCTGTGCCCTCCTCCCTAATTACTTAATGAAATCCCCTTGGGTTGCAACAATTTCCATATTGAAGTGGGTGGTTCAGGCGTAAATGTAATGAGTGAGGCTGAAGCAATCCCTTTAAAAGCAGAGGCATAAGGCCAAAGATTGTTTCCTATAATTAAATTATATAATTTAAAATCAAGCTAGATAAGGTGGGATGTTGTGGTTAATTAGGTGTGCTGGGTGGTTTGCATTACTATGCCATGAAAGGCACTATTAAGTTTGTACTTTAAAAAAACAAAACAAAACAAAAGCTTCTGGAGGTCTGGAAATGGTGAAAGAAGTTGTGGGTGCTGTTCCTCCAGCAACCCAGAGAGATAAACAATGGTCACCAAAATGGTGGGTATCTATCTTGATTATAGCCTGGCAGATGTGACTCCTTCATGCGTTTTACCTTGCTGATGTAGGTTGGGGCTGAGGTTCGTTGGTAAAACCATAGGGTTGTCTTTCACCTAAGGATTTTTGACATTACACTGTCTTCCATAGCTATCAGGCAGAAAGAGGCACTTGCGAGTCATGATTCCTCTAACAAACTTAGGCCTATCTGATAATGAATATACCACCAATGACAAGAGCTTATTTCTAACCTTTTGACCAAGGAATCCAGATGAGTAGCTCAGACAAATATCATTCCTGTCATTCCTCATGATCTTAAGGGCTGCCCAGCATCAGAGAAAAGTTTGCTTTGGATTATTATTTAAAGCTGCTCAGCCTTCAAAGGATGTAGCTTTAGGAGAGCTATGTCTCAAGGTTGCGGTATCTGGTGCTAGATGCCCGTATCTGAGCTCCCATCTGACTCACCTGATGCTTCCTGGCTGCCTGTATCTGAGCAAACTGATCACTTAAGCTTGTAGAGCTTTGAGGATTTCCACAAGGGATGTTACTCCAACTGCCAGGCATGAGCCAGTAGTGTTTTCAGACTGTATGCAACCCCGATCGATTGAATACAGAGAAGGAACAACCCTACTGCACTTTTAGTTGGGGTCACAGAATCATAAAATCATTACGGTTGGAAAAGACCTTCAAGATCATCGAGTCCAACCATAAGCCCTTCAACATGATGCCTGTGAAACTGTGTCCCCCTAAGTGCCTCATCTACATGGGTCATGGTGCTAACTCCCAACTCCTCCTCTACCTGGAATACATTTCTCTGGACTGTGTTCAGACTGGTCCTCCACTGTTAGGTTGTGGGGAACTGTTTTAAGTCTCATCCCTTGGGGAGGTTGCGTGGCTTTGCATGGGGAAGCAAGAACAGAGAGGAAATGAAATCTTTGAACTTCAATATCGCAGTGTGAAGGCCTCACATGCACCAACAGCAAAACAAGCACCCAGCTCTCACCATGATGAGTCTGCTCGGTGCATTCAGCCCATTCTCCCTCTTCAGTTTCCTCTGGGTGAAACAGCCACATGTCTCTTCCAACAGCAGGGCTGATGAGCAGATCCCACATGTGTAAATCAGCGACCGCTGCATTCATGTGATGGTTCCCTGTCCAAGCATTTTAAACTTACTCATGCTGAAAGTGTGTTAATGTTTATTTGAAAGCCCTTTGCCCTCATAGGGGTATTGTTTTTCTCAGTAGACTGCACTATAAACAGCTGCATCAATATTTACCTGAACAGAAAAGTATTTACTCTGTATCAGTTCTCTGCTTTTCTTATGCATTCTCCGGCTGATGGGCTGCAAAACAACATATCTTCATTTCTTCAGTTTTCAGACAAGATAGAAGAGGGATCTTCCTGTGATTTTGCAAACATACAACCACATTTATGTCACTGAGTTGCCATCAACATTCTTTATTTTTGGGATTTTGTATACAGAATGTGGAAGAAAGGACAGGCCCCCTGGGAAAAATACAGGAGCGTAGTCAGGGAATGCAGAGATGCAACTAGGAAAGCTAAGGCGCAGCTGGAACGCAGCCTGGCAAGGGATGTTAAAAATAACAAGAAGAACTTCTACAAATATATTAACAGTAAAAGGAAGATCAGGGGAAATGTGGGTCCTCTAGTGAATGGGATGGGCACCCTGGTTACGAAGAACACAGAAAAAGCAGAGTTGCT